>QVNV01018663.1:0-56873 GCA_014825455.1 Pseudomyrmex pallidus
TTTTTTTTTTTTTTTTTTTTTTTTTTTTTTTTTTTTTTTTTTTTTTTGTATTTCACACTTTACACGATCGCGTCCGTCAAACTGTTTCGACATCGTTTACATCTCCACGCGCAAACAAAGCGACGCGATGTGCGTGTATATCCGTGATATTCCATTGTTATCCGCATGCATGCATATAGGCAGGATGATTTACAATGATTCCGGGCGTTTTAGAGAATCTTAATTTTAACACATAAATTCTCAATTGAGCGTTTATCGGTTTATATGAACGATCGCGATATCATCTCTTGTGGCGAACATTTTTCTTCATTGCTCGATATATCGATTTGTCATCGGCAAAAAGCTTCGTAATTGCACGCGATTGTTTCAAAATGCGTAGTTGCGCGCAGCAATGCAGTTCGTATCGAATTTAACATCACGGAAGTTATTACTCAGCTTGAGGGACAGTTCTGTGACTGCGGAAGATACGCCAACGCGCGTTTCCCCCTGTTGCTGCTGATACCGCGAATTCCCTCGCGCGACGGAGACATTTATTCGCGGTAATTGTCGGTATCCGCGCTCTGGTACAAGTTTTTTTTTTTTTGTTTCTTTTGAAAACAGACGTGAAATTATAGAAAATTAAATTTCCACAATTTTTCGCGAGATCTACTACCACGTTGCAATTATCCTTTGAGGTTTTTTTTTTTTTTTTAATATATACTCTTGCGCGGTTTTCATCTATAAAACAATTTTTTAAATCCGCAGAGAAGATAAACTTGACATGTTGTTATAAAATTTATTTTTGAAAGGCGTGAAACTCGTAAAATTAAATGTCGCGAGGTTTTTCAGGTGATGGAAGTTATTAGCGAAATTAAAAAGAGTGCACTTTGTTGTGTGAAAATCGCGACGTTACGAACTTCGCTGATGAAGCATTCGTACAGATGACGGTACACAATGCGGTGACCATAGTCGATGCAACTTATCGGTACACATCGACATTCAATATTTACACGTATATCGTAGTAGCGTGCTCGAAAGCGTGTCCGGTATATACTCTCTCGATACGATTCTGTCATAGACAGATTATTCCGCGAATTAAAATTTCCACCTTTTCGAGGCACACACACATACCGCTATTTGCAATATCCCAGATTAAATTCCGGCGCCACGCGGAAAGTCGCGCCGATTGTTTTTCTCAATTTGCGATTTACCGAGCCAAAAAAGCACGCGCATATTTATTGCACATCGATGAGAATGCGCGCGCTCGCTCTCGCTCAACCTTCATTCCAAATAAATACATTTACCGCGAGCCTGTTTATCGACAAGCGCGCTGATATAATCGCCTTCATAACGGTCTGGTCGTACAAATCTCTGCATTTTACGACTATGTGTAAAATGCACGTAAAAGCTTCCAATGATCCTAGACAGAAACCGACGCTAACATCGGCGCGCGTGAATTATTACGCTTCTCTGACGGTTCTAGCATTGGCGATATTTTTTTTCTCTCTTTCTCTCTCTCTCTCTCTCTCTCTCCATCTCTCCATCTCTCTTTCCATTCGTCCCTCGATTTCCATCCGTCACCCTCGCTCTCTTGCACTCGACAAGTTAGCATTTCCACTTCGCATATCGCATTACGACACACTTTGCCCACGTGATATTTTACGGTCTACATCGGTACACATATGTTTCGCAATTCCGTCGCGCGTATCGGTGACAATATCTTCCCTCGTGTGCCGGAAACGATTGGTTATCGATCGCGACGCGATTTTATGCACGTCCAATTACTTATCGTTTATTCTCGCGGTATTCGACAGTTCGTGCGCAGTTCGTCGGTGTTCGCAGAAAGAGAATAAACGGCGCAGTGGATCGATTTATCTTTTTCGACATAGTGTGTCTATTGTGAGGGTGAAGGGAGGGGGAAGCGGAATCACTTTTATCCGATTTCCCGCGTATTAAAAATACAAACGCGTGACATTGGCGCTCACTGATTTTGCAAACACAGAAACTCCGCGCAAAAACGTTACGAATTAGCGAATCCGGAAAACGCGCTGCAGTTTTATTTAATTCGGGAAAAGATATAAAGCGCTGAAATATTTTTTCCAATATTTTCGGTATAACGCGCGCGCGCGTTTTCTATCGACGAGAGTTGCAGTTCGAGGCCCCGAAAAATTAAAAATAACCATGTCGGGGATTTGTTTTTTGCCCCCGTTGTAGATTATCGCATATAGCAGTGCTTTTCATGCAAAAGTACTATGTCGACCGGTTTATTTAAATTGAAAATATAGAAACTCTTTCGCGATCTCTCGCTCTCTTCTCTCTCAGATGACGGAATTAACAAAAAATAGCGACTTCCACGATAATAACTCGGAATAATATACCGGCGTACGTTCGCGCACTGGCAATTGGTGTTTACGACACGGCACGTTCTTGCGCGTTCCCCTCCGAGAAGTTGCACTTCAGGAAGTCGATCCGGTGCATTGAGAAACATTGGTGCTTTGAGAAAGAATGCAAAAGACTGCAGCTGTCTATCTAACGCGGCGAGCGAGCGAGCGAAGCAAGAGTCAATCAAGTTTCCCGAAGTTCTTTTCGCTTTCTTGCTTCTCTCGGTTCCCCTCTCTTTTTACATAAGATTTATCTTTAATACGAGGATGATCATACACGGTATTGAAATGGTTAAAATTCAAAGAATTTATTTCTCAGCTCTGTGTGTAACTTTGCTGCTCAGCTTTTATGACTTCAGCCTGCATTTTTATCGTTGCGAAAGATTTCAGATTTCGAAATGTAGGTAATTCTTTTGAGCAAATTCTGTGCGCGCCATTTAGAACATATAAAAACGTTTTAGTAATAATTCTTAATTATAATAAGATAAAAAATATGGTTGCGGTAATGTATACATTAATGATCTCCGCTGCGATTCTTTTTTCAAACCACTGCATTATGTTTTCTTTAAATGTGTCAACGTATTTATTGAACGTGGTTTTGGTAAATAGGCCTGACGTTCCTCGTTCTTCGAGCAACATAGTGCACGTCCCCTTTCGATTCCTCTCACCTTTCCGTATCTTGGCTCGGCGGATGCAATACGATGACGCAAGAAACAATAGTCCGCCACCTACAAAGGACCGCGATGTGAAAGAATGCCACATTGTCGTGTGTGGCTGTGAAACGTGGCATTGTTAACCTTCGACGGCACAAACTCCTTTCCCGAACGGAAGCGTCTTCTCCGTCAGCGCGCGACGATGCTTGCAAAATGTGCGGGCTTGACACGTTTTCATTATCAGCAATTCGTCGATGACATCGCGTAGCGAATTTGAACGCGAGCGTCGTCGTCGTATCGTCGACTTCGAAAACGAGCAATTCGACTTGCCGTATAAATTTTCGACACAAGAATAAATTTCCACAACGTTGCTCACTTCGCTAAATTTATTTCAAAAGATTCTTTATTATCTCTCGATTTCTTGCAAAAACAGTTTCCATTTCCCGTCTTCGCGAGACGATAACAAGACCTCACAGAGTCACAAGAGGAACAATGTTGGTTGTACAGAACTGACATTCCTTTTATCGGAGCGTGCGCATATATGAAACGTTGTCGCGTCAGACGTCGTCGGTGGCTTAGATCACGCTTGCGTAGCTTTCTTTCTCCTTTCGCAACGCGGCGCGATGCGAGCGCGCGCGCGAGTGTCGACGGCACAGGTCCGGTTGGAACGCAACGACGACGACGACAACGGTTATTTCTGAGTTTCTGCCAGTGCGCTCACTGCCGAGGCATCCGCACGTTTTATGTTTGGCGTGCGTGGTGCCAGAACAAGATCGCGCCCGGCTTCGCTCCGCCGCTCGTCGTTGGTTCGCGCGATCCGTCCGGGGAGCCGTGCGCGCGACGCGTTCCCTCGTTCATCACAGCTGGGTCACTCGCAAGATGGATCTATTAACCCCAGGCGTCATTACGATAGCGGGAGGGCGATGAGGAGATAATTTCGAATTCGCGCGCGCGCGCGCGGCGAATTCCCATCTTTCCCGACTACATAGGTATTGCCGGAATATTTATCATTATATCGGATGTATACGCACCGCGGCTCGGCATCGTGAAGTTTATCATCATATGCGTTCTACCGCGCGGATAATCGAACCCCCATCTCGGTAATTTATTGCCGTACACGGCCAATATGAGTGCAAAGTAGATCTGTCGAACGATAGCGTCGGTTATCATTGAGGAAGGGAGGGAGAGAAGGAGAGATAGGACTACACGAGAGATAACCCTCTCTCCCATAGGAGGCGCAGGGAAGAATACGCACGTACGTTTAATCTTGCGATCCGGGTCGCGCAGGTCGACGGTAAAGTGCCAGAACCGGAAATGCGGGAAGCCGCGGTACGAGACAAGTGCGCGCGTTTCTTGCGAAAGAACAGAACAGGAAGGCGGGTCGAGGAGAGGAAGAGAGAGAGAGAGAGAAACCGGGAGTGAGACGGGAGAGAAACGTCGGGAAAGCTGGTAGAAAAAGACGACACAGGTGATCAAACCGGTCGCTCGGTACGCAAAAGCCGCGATGGAGATTACGTGCTCTGAAAAGATCCGGGGCTGCTCTGCCTCGAGAATCCATACCTTCCATTTCCAATTAAGATAACTATCTCGCACGCACGCTATCGCCATCGCCGCGAATCGAGGCGCCTTTTCAATATTTTTGCTTCGTGCGTACATACGTATACGCAGATTCAATGCGCGAATTGCTTCTCCTCTGTCGAATCATCGTGTATTCGTTCTTGTGAATCATCACACGCGTCGAGATAGTTATGTGAGAAAAAAAAAATATATATCGGAGATTATCTGAGACGCGATAACGCGTGCTCATACGTGAGATTAACTTTCTACTTTCGATGTTAATTTTTAATAACTTTTTCACAGTATTTATAAAACATCGCCAATCGTCGCGATTTGTAAAATGACATTCAAACGGAATACGATTTAAATTCGACGAGTAATCGCGCGCGATTCTCGACTCGCGCTCTTTACCGTAAAGTATCTCACGGACGAAACGACGGTTTTTGCCATTGGCGAAATTAAATCGGTATTCAACGATGAAGAACTCGGGGGTGCAAACAGACGGTCGCTCTTCGTTAATAGTTGACCATTTCGGTGGTACAATCGGCTGCTGCGAGGATTCGCCCGGCGGATAGTCACGCTCGAATTAACGAGCTTTGCGCGAAGCGGATCTGCAGTGAACGAAACGCCGTGAGCGGAAGAACCGGAGCGCAAGGGGAGGAACAGAGGAGGAGGAGGAAAACGGCGCAAAACCGGAAAGAGAAACAAAGGACCGATAAAAACAAATTGGTCCTCCTCTCCTGCGCCTCTTTGTCCATCGTTCGGCCCGCTCCATCGGGCTCGATCGGTTCGACAAATTTTGCGGTCCTTCCGCACACACGTTCGCACACACATCACATCCAAATATGTGCACGGTGTAAGATCGTGTGATCTTGTTAAAATTTATCAACGGGAAAGAACACATTCGTGTGCAATATCGGTTATTTGCCGAGTTCGAGAGCGTGACGGGTAGGCATTCGGCTACGCGACCGCGCTGACAAACGATCGAGCGTGAATTATCGTTACATATGGAAATATTTATCTTGCAAATGCACGTTATTTTATAAATACGACATTGCTTTTACAAACACGACGCTGTATACTTTCTGCAATTTTTTTTTTTTTTTTTTTGTTTTCTTTTTAGCAACGTAACTTGCACTTTTGATGAAATAATACTTGCAAATGCGCGCTTCGTTATACATATAAATTGCGTCTTAATGAGATAATTTGCATTATCATGACATAATCATACTTTGATGTAGTGGTTTCAGTGATTACATAACGTTGCGAGGTTTTCGAGATATTCTTTTCTATTTTTTTTTTGTTTACAAACATCGTATTGAAATTTTATATTTTCTCTCTCCTTTCAAATTCTTATGTAGATTACGCGTCTCACGCTATTTTAAGATAATTGGTCCGTGCAATAAAAATGGTAACAAACTACTTAGCGGAGTACGGTAGCGTAAATATAATTGCGCTTGAATCACTCGCAATCCCGCGGACGGCAAGAAAATACAAAAAAAGTTTTAGCCGTCGCTTCCGGCTTGAAAACCGCGTATAGCGGTTACGATTATCGCTTCACTGAGCCTGATCGCCTGTATTGTTCCGCGTTCGCGTACTTTGCATTGAATAGCAAACGAGTGAGGAAAACCACCGGGGCTACTAAGTGGGTTAACGTTATATCGCGTCGGCTTCGCGACCTTTCTCACCGTTTTATTTTCTTCAATGAATCATAGTGTTACGCTAACAAATCACGGTTAAATTTATTCTCGCGAGTTATTTCTCGGAAACGACTTAAAACCACTTTCGTTCGTTCGTCACGTCGTGCGAACGACGCGGCTTGCGCGTGAAATGTGTTTCGACATATAGAAAGAACGAAAAATTTGAAACCCAGATGCGCGCGCGGGAGGAATTTCATTAATTACGAGTTCAATCTCGCGTATACGTATAAAATCGACCTATGATTTTTCTGTGTTCCAAGAGCTGAACCTCCATATTCCTCTCGTCGAATACATTTGCATGTCCTTTCGGATAACACCGCGCGTTTTTGCATTTTTGCATTCTCCGTGCCGTGAATTTTTGCATCCTGCGCTTTTGTCCGCGGAAATAAAAGAATATTAAGGATATATTCACGGTAAACAAAAAAGGGGATTTAGGTTTTTCAGCGCGAGACAGCCGTGTGTGTTGTTTAGAACGTCGTTGTAAGTTGGTTAGCCATTCGTCGTGAATTACGTGGTGAAATACGGTAAAGTTTATTCATTAACACTCGCGTGCACGTCAGTAGGACGAGCGCGCGCAGTCCGATTTTAGCATATGTCCGTGGTGTTGTGTCTATTTTTTTTCTGTTTAACTATAATCTCTGTTTTCGCAACGATTCGCGCGAATAGTTGCACAATATTTTCTCTGGATATTTTGCCAGTCGATAAAGATTGGCCAATATGCGCATTTACGAAAAGGAATTTGTTCGCGAGTTAAATTAAAAAAAGATATATATATAATAAGATGAGAGAGAAAAAGTGATACGATTAGACACACGCGTGAGACATTGCGAAAAGTGTTTCGGACAAATACTTTTGCAAGTATGCGCGCGAAACAAAAATCGAAGATAAACTTCGATACTTTACGCAGAAATCTCATACAAGATTGCACATGTATGTGGTCGCATTTTCGTGGAAACGAGAACAGTACCCGCTATCTGTGTTGCATGCGTTGTCGCGACAACTTTGTTTGAAGCTTCAAACAAGTATTTGCGCACAATTTCTATGACGTTCTATTATACGCGCGCCAACGTGAAAGCCTCGACCTGTGCAATTTGAGCGCAGCGCTTTGTAATTTCTTATTTACCAATCCATCCCCCTTGTTAACTCAAGGAAAAGTGGCTTACGTCGTTTTCCAGAGGGTTGTTGCCACGAAATCTCGACGTGCTCTCGCGGGACCTCTAGGAAATGAAATGTAATGCTGCAAACTGTGGCAGGCATGTGTTGATCTGTGTCCTTAAATATTTGTTACTTGCACAAGGGTCAGCTACAATGAGTCCAATCTCGCTCGTATACATCCGTGTCGTTTGAAATTTTCATGAAAAATAAAATACGCTCTGTGTCTCTGTGCGTTTTTAAAAACAAATACAATTTAAACGGTTTTACGCGGAACAATGTTTTCGAAAGAAAGGATCGATTCACGAAGTCGATTTAGGAAGACACACGTGGCGCACATTTGCAATACAAAGTCAACCGCAATGATTTTAACGCGAGACTCGCGCCGCGCAGAATTCTCCAAGTTTTCTCAGACACCCCGCTGCTGTTTGTTTACACGACGACACGCTGACGTTATTCTTAGCGCTTAGAGTGCAGAAACGCCGTCTAAGTTTAGCGCGGCGCCTTTAAGTCACGTTTCCAAATATTACGGTTGCAAAATCCGGGCGCGAGTCGTGCGAAATTCAGGTGAAATGCAATCTTGTCGACCACACGCTACGATTTACTTATCATTTTCTCGCCGAAACTCACGCGCTGCACAAACTACTGACAAGCTCAATGTGTGTATGTGTGTGTGTGCGTGTGGATACAAGCTCTTGTAATTCGATAACGTATAATCGGTTATTTGGCATTGCCGCTTCGCGAATTTAAACAGGACGGAATTGCGAATCGAAGCAACGAACCTTGCGCGCTGTATAGCGCGCGCGATAGCAAGAGAGAGAGAGAGAGCAAACTGTGTGCTCCACCATTAATCGGACATCTGGCATTCCCGGCAAATGTCAGACCAGTCTGCGTCGCGTTTTAATTCTCTGATCCCACGGACGACACGCACCTGTGTTCTCTATACTCGGGGCCGGTCTTGCAACGCGCGTTTGAAAACCGGCTCTTAATACGACCCCTTTGGGTCCGGGGAATTCGACGTTAATTTTAGTTTCGTACACGACGATCCATCTTGAATGAAGTCGTAATCTTGACGGCGGACTTCTCAAAGGAAGAAGTCCAGACCAACGCGCTCTCTCTCTCTCTCTCTCTCTCTCTCTCTCTCTCATCAGAAGATGCGGATTAAAGTTTTCACGTTACTCATTTGCGAGAGCTGCACTTGCCGCTCCGCGTTTGCGTTTGTCGTAAACTTACGAGACAACTTTGCGGGTTAGAGTGTATATATTATGGTCCAAGCCCGAAGCACGAGCGGTGGTCCTAAGATTAACTGGTCAATGCGCGGAACAACGGTCAAAATCCGAGAATGGACATTTGAGACGTATAAAATATTTCCTTTGTATCACATATTATCGTACACGTGTTGTAAAAACCTAACCCAACCTAATCTATAATGTGTCACTGCGATAATAGCGTACATTGAAAAGTATGCTAAAAACCTATTTCGGGCTTTGATGCTCCGCGCATTGATCAGTCCTAGGATCGCCCGTGCTTCAAGCTTTGATCATCATAACATATATATAATTGTAAAAATAGTCCCGGCGTTTCTCTCACTGCGCAGTCTGTGTATCGATACACATTCTCATTTGCCCGTATTTAACAACGTTGAATTATCGATTATCATTATCGATCAATAGTTCATATGTGCGTATGATTGGAATAACGTTACCTCTTTTTCTTCTTTCTCTCTTCTCTCTCTCTTTCTTCTCCCTCTCTTTTTCTTCTTGTGATGGAAAACCAATCAAGATGCATCCTCGTTCTGAAATGTGCGACCCGATGATGTAACTGCGATAATTTTGATGAGGTATCGATAAGCTGTTGAGAACGTGTTTTATAATTAATTAATAAATCTATCCGATTCATTGCCGATGAATTCAGTAGGATTGAATCAGTAGGGTGTAATAATCTTCGCGCAATTAAACAGTTGAAATTTCTGACGGAACAAAATCATAAATATGATTCATGATTATACAAATTATTTGTTAGGTGATCAAAAACAATTTCAGGATGAGAGAAGATTTGTGTTATGAATTTTCTTTTAACCAAAATCTTCTCCAGATAAAAAAAGATGTGAGAAATGTTACATAAAAAGCGAAATACGTCGAATTTTAAGAAAGATATCTGTTATCTGAAAACAAAAATAGTAATTTGATCAGCTCGATTGATAATTAAAATACTCGTTGAAAAATTATAACATTCTAGAAGAACAGTATATAAATATTGTAAGACTGTATGGATCCTAATCTTATCGTTTTGGGTCAAATCTTCATCTACGATCGATACAAGGGTCAGCGAGAAGAAAATCTAGAAACACGTAGCATACATCGTAGCTTCGATCAAGCGTCGAGCGTTCGGGCTGCAACGCATCGTTTCTTGCGGCCGGAAGCGGAGCGATAAGTCCGTTCCTCGTTGAGGCCGTGCTGCAGCCATGCCGTTAACAACTGGCAGACTCGCGTTAATAGGTTTCAGACTCTGTAAATACATTAAAGCTGCTCGTCGCGCCGTTAATCGCCGTAACAACGTGCGCGCGAGCGTATTCCGCGTGGTATTAGTCATCGGCGAACAGCGGCGCGCGCGCGCACGATTATGTACGGGACGATTAATTTTCGGCAAACGGGAACAGAAGATTTAGAGCGCTCGCGCGCGTCATCCACGAGAAAAGAACTTTCGATATATTTAAACAGCGTGACAAATAGCGTTGTAAATATCTTGAACGGTTTTTGTAGATTTCGTGTATTTCTTTTTTGCGCGCGCGCGCGTGTGTGTAAATTTACACGTGATATTTTTCAATCGAGGTCGTGTGAAACAAATTATTTTTATACACGACAGTTTGATTAAATATTTGATTGAGCTAATCTGGAAACGTTCTATAAATATATTGTAAACTGGTATATATTATATTTAACATGCCCACGCGCAGAGACTGCCCCTGGCGTTGAAGAATGTTGCATTAGCAACATGGATTTTTGTGAGAGAGCATCTGGAAGCGATGCAACCGTCGGGATCTGTTTTTTTTTTTTTAGATGATTAGTTTCGTGGGAGAGAATGTGTATACATCTAACAGGATACGTATTTTTGTTCTTCTTTTCAACTACCTCGGCAGTTTTTTCACTTCTATATTTCGCGTATCTCTAAAGAGAAGTAAAAAACCAAAAACCGAACATCTCTCTTTTTTAATGTTTAATTGAAACGATAGAGAACACACACACACACACACACAGCTTTTTATTGCACTATAATTCCTCGCGTATCGCAAAACACTTGAGAATCAATCGTGATTATGTTTCTTACTCACAATCAGTTTCACGGTATGTACATATACTGCCAATTCAGAAGAAGCGAAAGATAGCTTTTCCGTGTCTTCGATTAATTTTATCGCTTTATCATTTTGAGGAATCTGACGTGAAGCAAGTGACTTTTGCTCTATCTTTCTGATACACACGTAGGAAAGATTTTTTTTAAATCGATAGAACGTACATATATATATATCAAATACCACAAACATCTCCACACTTTTTTCTTATAATATCTTTATAAATAAATTGTAGGTTTTAAAGAAAAATAACTCAAGGTTTTTTTCTTGTTGTAAATAATTGACATTGCTCTTCAGATACTTTTTCATAGAAGAGATAAAAATCGTAAAAACACGTGAAGAATCGACGATATAATAACAAAACAATTACAAAGCACTTATAAAGATTGTAAATATTGAGATATTTTTTATCAAAATTGAAATAGTATTGGAATTCTCCACTCATTAGGTACGTCGAGAAATATCGATGTTATTGAAATAAGATAGTAAAGAGTCACGTTATACGCGATCTTTCTCTATTTAAGTGAGCAGTGAGCACCACTGGTGTCGTAACGGAGCATCATTGATGTTAATGAGCTAGATTGGAAAGCTGTCCTGCGTTTGAAAGTTATCGCGCTATAGGCGCACGATCGGCGCTTCTCCCATACGGTATCAGGGGACATTTAAATCGAAGACGACGCCGATATCGTGCGCAACACGCGTTGTCCGTCAATGCGCGTACGAGACTCAACGCGCTTAATTTTCATGAATGAAATTTAAATAAATAAGCGCGCCGCGTTATTGCGCATGCATGTATTGATAAACAACGCGTCAGAGAGCAATAAACCAAGAGATTGGCGTCTTCTTCTTTGAAAATGACGACGACGATGCGACGATTGCGTTGTTCTTCCAAGGTCCGCGTGACATTTCCTCATCCCGTCTGTTTGACGCCGCTGCCGTTTGTTATTGTCGCGAGAAAATCTAGCTCATTAACGACTACGTGGTGTGTGTGTGCGCGCCGACACACACCCACCCCGGACGTGTGAGGTTTTTTATGATAATATTTTAATGAGTCGGATGTCGGAGACGCGAGATTTGCAGATTAAATTAGGCGCGTTGACTCAATGTCTGTCAATATCTCATTATTCCGATCGAATTTAGTGACATCAATGAGTAATTGATTTTCTGTTTGTCATAAATCGACTTTTAATGATAATTTGATGACTAAGCATTTAAGTATTTCCAAATTCATCGTAGTTAATCTGTCTCGCGTATTTCTCGCAGCACACATTTCACGAGAATATTATTTAATTTATATAAATTATTTAAATTTAAATTAAAATTTTTTTTTCTACATTGCTTCTGTTTTTAATTTTGCGACGCAACAGAAGAGAGAGAGAAAAGAGCGCGCCACTTGAGTTAATTTTATTTCATCCACATGTCGCGGATAGACTGTTCGCTAATTGCTCGAATTGAATCGAAGTGGAAGAGTATATCCGCGCATCGTCGTGAGACTTTTCTCGTCATCTTTGTCTGTCAAGGGGGGAAGGGAGAAACTGCATACGTGGTCGCCGCCGCGTACGTGGCGTCTGCGGCGCCGGCGACGCGTACGAATGGAGTGGCTGGAATCGAGACGAGAAGTTGGAAAACAGATATTGATCGTATACGCGGCTCGCGTTCTCTCCCGCGAGTACTACGCGAACGCACGCACGCGAGCGCTTCCTGGATGCCGTAATGCTGGCATACGCTGAGTACGTATCGTGAAATGTAACGCGTAATTCCGCCAATGCCGTTAACACCGATCTGAACTCACCGACATCTGAATTTAATATTTCGCAAACGTTATATCTATTCGTCGTAATTTCGATCGCGTTATAAAACAACTTTATTTTATGTTAAATAAGATTAATTTCTCGACTTTTACGAATTGACTTCCCCGGAGTTGCAATTCACCGCTGGGGTTGCAGTTTACCGCTTTGTTCGTTGGCGATTGACACAGAACGACAGTTCTTTGTAACTTCTGAATACCTGGAGCTTTGCGGAGGTACTTTGAGTCTCGCGGAAACGCGAGAGTTCTAAGTACTCTCGGAGGAACCTTTTGTATCCTTAAACAAAATAGAGAGTGGGATTTAATAGAGGATTTTTATTGTGCAACACCGCAATTAAAACAAAATACTCTCCATCGATATCATCTGATTCTTTCAATAAATTGTTGTACATCATATATTTTTTTTTTCGCTATGATAATATCGGAGGTTGCTTTCGAGTTAGAAAATACATATTTGGATCGTTGTACGAAATTGAAAAATTGATTGTTATCGAGAAATCAATTGGCATAATAAAGCGTTTCCCGTTACGCTATACATTTACGATGCACCATCGACAAGAGAGAATAACTAAAAGCGCCACACAGATCTGTCGTCAGATTATTTTCGCATTATCCACTATACCGAGCGCGTAACAGCGAAATTAGTCTGTGTACGAACAGAGTCGACGATCAAATTACGACCGTGTAGCTATTTACGAATTGTTTATACGTATGCAATTGTATAACCGAGATTTGAAGAGATAGACAAATGTCTGCGGATTTTAATAAACGTTGTCGCGTGTTCTCTATTTCATCGTTTAAAAATAGAAACGTTCCGGTGTTATTTTCCGGTTTGAATCAGGATGAAGTTCGCGTCTTCGACGATAGGCCCGAAAATACACGCTGACCGTATTATATACCGCGCTTTCGTTCCGCATCCCATATCGATATTATTTCGCATCGAGTGCGTATACTCGATCTTGCCGGGCATGCGCCCGGACCGAAATGCAACGGCCAAAGACACAACAGTTGTAATGCGATAGGTGGCTTACAGGATGGGTTTAATTTGGCGCACCGACCGATACGCAGCACACGCGAAGTGCACACGCGTGCTGCGCATACGCGTAGATCATTCCGTCCCCTCCCGGGGGAGAAGGAAATATGATACACGCGTGATATCGATACGGTAGTAGACGCGGCACACAATGTTTTCGTTACGGTACGTCGAGCTCGTTACCGCGTTTCTGCACCTCGCGTGTTTTGCGCGATCGTGCGCGCCGTACGCACGCACGCGACGACGCACCGCGCGTTTAGCGAGGCACGGAACGGGAAGTGCGCACCGCGCGCACAGATATTTTTGGTGGTTCCATCGATTTCACAAGAGGCGATAGCGGTGGTTATTTTCATACGCACGCGCGTCAGAATTAATTATATATCAAAGCGCTGCGCTCTTAATGCTCGTTAAAGCTATTATCGGTCGGCTCACAGTCGCGCCGGATGAACGCATGACGCATCGGGTTTCCGGTGCTCTCTTCCGGATTTCCGTGTCGCAATATCGACATTATATATCGATGCGCAGGTATCAAGTGGAAGTATACACTTGCCGAAATGTATTGAACTCATGTAGATCTCTCTGTACACACACACACACACACACACACACATAGTGTGACCGTATAGATTCGTTGAATATACGGTATATATGTATTGTCAGATATTTGTCGTGATAGGAATCTGATTTGCAAGCAAGCCCTTGCTCATTTTGACAGAACCGTTGCCTGTATAATTAATAAGCGTCGATACATACTCGCGATACGTGTCACCTCCTTGATCAATAGCGTTATAGTTTGATAGGTGACGATAAACACATCTGTCTTTGTTAAAAAATAAACTCGCTCCTCTTAATGGTTACGTTCTACCATTTATGGTTTATATATAATTTATTATTTATGTTTAGCACATGTGAGAATATTTAATTATATATAGAATCAATCATTTTTGACAATACGTCACGTTTCATTTTGACACACATTAGCGAGCTTGCTCTGGGATGGATAGCTTGGCATCTTTGACGGCAGTATCAGTTTTACTACCACTGGCAGCGTCAAGGCGAAGTTGATGCGCGGCAGTAACTCTACACGACAGTAAATCACAAAAAACATTCAGTGGAAGGCAGTGTCAGATACCTTTCCGCGTGCGCACACGCTTCCTCCCCCCCGTGTGGATACCATAAAAATGCGCGACCACGACTGGTGTTGGCGTGTTTCTGCACCGCCTCGCTAATAATCCGCCGTTTCTCGCGAAGCTACGCGGAAACGTCCTTACAAATTGTCCCAGGAATCATAAAATCGCCGAGCGTAATTAAACACGCGGTACGGAGCACGATATTTTTCTCTCCGCCCCGAGACACCCTCCGCTCCGTCGCGAGTTTTTCGTGAGGTTCGAAAAATACCGGCCATTTATCTTCGAAGGTAAATGTCCGCCTTTTTTTTTTTTTTTTTTTTTTTCGGTTTTATATAAAACATATAAAACACGCGCTCGGTATAAGATTTCAACGAAATATAAAATTGCGGGGAGAGAACATAACGCTTGGTGTAAAGTTCCCAACGAGATATAAAATCGCTATCTCAGCAAATTTACTTTCAAATAAAATATAATTTGCACTTGACACTTTCGCTGTTTTGATGATTCATTAAAGGATTATCACGCGCGCGCACGCACATACACACACACACACACACACACACACATTCGATATATATATATTGTTAAATATTTACTTTAAAAAGATAGTGTTTTTGACAAATTATCTCTAGTTTTTCGCAGCGTCGCGATCCTATAGTTTTTCTTCGTGGGATCAATAAATCGCGAAACCACGAGTACGGTCGTTCTTTGTCTCTTTCTCGTTCGCACATCCTTTCGATTCTCGTCTCCTCGTCTCCCTCGTGAACCTCCACCGGGAGCATTGGAGGCCGACCGACCGAGCGATAATAAAATAATTCTCCGCCACAATAGACAATGCTCGGCGCGGGATGATAGTAATTCAAACCGGATGGAGGAAAAAGAGGCCGGTCGTCGTTTTCCGTACTTCCGCCCGACTGGCGTGTACGCTTCGGCGCTTTGCTCGTCCCGGAATCCGTTTCCTTCTTGCACCCTTTCTCTCTCTCTCTCTCTCTTTCTCTCTCCTCTTGTCATCTCCAGTGTCCCCTTCTTCCTTCGTACCTTTCATAATATCGCGCCCGCGACGCGTTCTTTCTTCCTTCCACGGGAAGGAAATTTGTCATCGAAGAAAAATAATACGGTTTGCACAGATTGTCATAATTCACGCGAGAATAATCGCGGCACGCCTGGAACATCCTGTAGAAATTTAGGACAGAAAGATCAACAAAAAAACTATCTGAAACGTCAATACGGTATTAGAAAAAATGAGGGATGGAATATTAATTTATATAATTGTATTAAAGTGTGTACACGCGCATAAATAAAAAAAATTATTTTCGTCTATTCTTTCGTATGCAGCAATATTGCACATTTCGATATTCTTATAACCAGATGGTTGATCTTTTGCGACGGCGCGCGCGGGTAACCGATGCCGGCGATAAATTACGACCGCCATATCGCCGCCTGAGTAGATTTCGCGCGCGGTAAAAATTCCGCCGCCGCCGACGACGACGACGACGGGCGATAGTAAAATCAGCCGTTTCAACCGCGGAAAGTACCATGATAGCGGTTATTGTTATTGCGCCGCGTTTGTCATGGTAACGAAGTCGTAGCGCAACGAATCCCACCGCGCTTTAACACGGCGAGTCCGCGAACGAATGCAAGCTGACCTTAATGACACCGCGAACGCGAAGGCGGCGAGAATTGAATACGCCGCGACATCCTGTGGCGATTACGGCTACACTCGCGGTTATTATCCCTCGCCGTTTTCTTCGCAGCGCTAACTAATCATGCGAGTATTAATATCACTAGCCGATTGTGCAACCGACGACCGCTGTTTCTTAACAACATTGTCCAACCGCAAACTTCAGTGTAAAGCAAACGGGGAAAACAAGTGTCGCGTATTTTCAAGAATTGTCAGTTCGTAGAACTACTCTGTAATATTTTTCAGCAAAGACAGAAAACACTGTTGTAAAGAATTTAAAAAAAAAAAAAAAAAAAAAAAAAAAAAAAAAAAACTGCAGAATCGAAGAGATTCGCGATGTCGTGGTGATCAATCTTACGAGTAAAAATAATTGTAGGACAAACTCTCACGCGGTCGTGTCACTGTGTGCAGGGATTGTTCGGCAATGCTAGGTAATGACCGGCGACACGTTTGTGCAAGATGGTGACAAAACTACAGACGGACATTAAACTAGCGTGCTATATGTTATTCCCGCAGCAAATTGTCCATCGCGGCTCGGGGTCCCCGAACTGTCCGGCCCGGCGCACCAGATTACGATGGCCGGTGATAAAGTGCTCTCAGGTGACTGTCGCTTCGCCACGCCGTAATTACTTCCCCGACGCGAGAAAGGAGATCGCGTCACCATGGCGAGGAGCATTCGCTCGATGGTGCCACGCCATGGAGACGCGCAACCAAGAGGTTCTCCACTTTTCTCCCGCCGTTCGTCGTCGGCGCTTTTTTTTTTTTTTCATTTTGTCTCCACCCGCGCCGCCGTCCCGCCAGCGTGTTTCTTTGCCGTTTTCACCACCGCCGTTTTGCCCCGCTCCCTCCGTCCCGTCTGCCCTCTTCCGTTTGAAACGCGCGAGGCGATCTCTTGGTCTCTTCTTCTCGGCGAGTCTTGGCGAGCGAGTTTTAACGAGAAATTAATATCTCGGGCAAGTCGTCGAGTTGCTTCGGAGAGCAGGATCTTCTTCTCTTCTTCCTTCCTCCGCGCGCTGCCATTGCCCGCCGTCTCGGACTTTGCCGCGTCTTTATTCAGTTTCCTTTCCTGTTTCCTCCCCGCGTCCGTCGTCCGGAGAGTCCGTTTCTTCTTCTGTGAAAGACGCGCGAATCGCGCCTTCTTCTTTTTTTTTCTTTATTCCCTCGTCTTGAGTTTGCTCGTCGCCTCTTATTCCCCTCTTCTCGACGTTTTCTTCCAGTGTTCTCCCAGGGCGTTTTTACCGCCGATGCCGCCTACGCACGGCTGCACCCTCCATTATTCGCGTAGGCGCAGTCGGTCGATGCTTAATTAACTGTGCGACTCGGTCAATTAGGTAATTAATGCCAGTAAGAAGCGGTAACAGGAACATGCACGATTCGCGTAACTAGGTTAACAGCATTTTTTGTATCGAAATTTTAAGATTTTAACAATCGATTTTACACACATACAATAATTGCCTTGCATCCGGTACTTTCATTTACGTTCTTAAAAATTTTACTAGAGAGAAGTGAAATTTAATGTATTACGTTTTTAAAAAATATATATTTGAAATTTAGTTTTAAAAAATCCAAAACGAAATCAACGAGAGTTAATCAAACATCTTTGTCAGGAGGGAGGAATAACATATAATATTCGTTCTTCTAAATTTTGACGAAAGCATTTCACCTTCATTCTACTTCGCGCGTCTACGGGCATTCCGAAATTTCGTAAGTTTCTTCGGCGACGTCGGGACGCGTCCTGTTGTCTGAAGAATTTCCAGCTCTCATGTCACGTGGCAGGCTGGTGACATCGCGATCCCCTTTATCTTTCCCTTTAATGCCTACGGTGACGCATACCTTTCCACAACCGTGGCATTTTCTGGAAAACCCGTGGTCGAAGATTTACGAAAGTTTTTCTCTTGTGACATGCACACACACACACACACACGCACGCACATAGTCGCGCTTATCGATAACTGTATATCACGTGCGTGATAGTTAATACCAACTGTCGTTCAATCATCGACTTCTTCGAGAGACTTGTTGGGTCTTCCCTCCGGCTAGCTCCGCGACGTGCAACATACCCCGGGCTTTGGCAGACATCTGGCACGCATCCACGACGGATACTCGAAAACCCTCGTGCATGCCTAGTATATACGTTGCCTATACACACAGCGGCTGGCATCACAGACGGTCGTTGTCGGCGGAGAGATCTGGGTCTAGGTATTTCGAGAGAGATACCGACGCCCGCGCGCAAAAGATACGCGCGCGATATACTCACACGTGCGCGCGCGTGACGCAGCATTTTCTTTTTCTTTTTTTTTCCTTTTCACGTCGTTTGATTTATCGACAAGTTCGTCGGAACATCCTTCTCGGAAAAATACATCTCGCCGGCGACTTTACGTAACCAGCGGGGCCTGGTGCGGAATAAAATTCCGGCCGCAAATAATATATGGAAGTATGTACACGCGCGCGAGAAATCGATTCTGCGCGCTCTCTGAAGTCTCGACTGCCACTCGGTCTTGACTGCGGGGAAGAAGTATCTCCGAATATTTGACAGGAACGTTGCTAAAGCGTCGTGTTATAAATAAATATTCCAGCAAACGCGTTTCTCATACGGTGCGATGGTAAAAGACATCGTCTCGGCATGACATTCGATATATCTCGATATGATATTGATATTTGCTAAAACGATTCGCGCGCGCGTGTTCCTTACGCTTTTCTAGATACTTAACACACGCGTGTGGCTGGAGTTTCATGTAAAAACAAGAGACTAAAGTAAATCACCCCCCGATTGCAATGTGCTTTCCGGAAACGAATTTGCGATAATGGCTCTTTCCGTAATATTTACTGCACGTAAATAGTTTGTCGAAAATCAGCGAGTTATTTCTCTCTGAAAGAGCAAGCGCGTCATTGGAAAAAAATTTAACTAGAGAGAAAAAGAGACAGAGGTGCATCCTTGTATGTTCACGGCTTGACGGCCGTAAAATTCGTCTGGCGCGCACATTATTCGCTTTGTTTGGCGCGAATTAAATCGCACGTGTGTACGCTCTTCCCGAGACACATGGGGAGTCGTAACGGTCTCCGGCGTCGCGTAGTTTCGCACGTTCTTCGCTACGTTACTAGTTTCTGGTTGGTTTCGTCGCGATCTTCATGACGGCAAATAAACCTTGACGAGACGAGAAAGTCGTATCGTCCCGCTCGAGCACCCGTGTCTCGTCGGCCGTGATTACGTCAACGGTCACTTTCCGCGCGTCGTTTCTTCGCAAAACTAGAATTTCTCATTCTCGGCGCAGAGCCGTGCTCGATCGGGAAGTAATGCGATAAAGTAACGTCTAGTCGGTCGCAAAATTCATCTCGTATGCGCTTATAAGCTCCCGCGTTGATCAAACGACCGTTGAATAGCGCGATAAAACATCTACGCGAGATGAACGTACAAATTGGATCTCGGGCTGATTGACGACGATCCCGAGGAGATGAGATCCCGAGTATTTTCGGTACGTATTGACAAAAAGGCCGTAATCACCAGCTCCGCTTGACGTTTTGTCGCAACTCTTCTTCGGAAAGAAGATATATAGTGAGTAACTTTTCGTTCTGACGCAAGACGAAAAACTTGTGGAAATGTGTTTGAACGCGCTTATCTTTCCACGGTGATTTGCTCAAAATGTTTTTTGATAATGGTTAAAAGATAACTCAAATGGAATCCTCAAGAGAACGCGTGATATCTCAGCAAAACTGGTTTTCTACGCGAAGAGATGCGAGATTCCCGAATAACTGACGACACATTGCCGACTTCGAATTTCTCTCTATTTGTTGGACGTTTTCGTCGGAGGAAGACCTTTCTTATTCCTTTCTCGCTCACGATATCTCCTTTTTTTTCTTTTCTTTCTCCCTTCTTTTTTCTCTTCGAAGAAAAGCACGTGGCGACCGTGAACGTCGTGGAGCGTTTTCGCCCAGAGGCCACGTTGCGGAGGGAGCGAATTCGCTTTAATTTTAACCATGCTCCTCCGCCCATGCCTTGGGCAGGCCATGGTATGCATGGTGCTCTCGGCAGCAGCCTTGGCATCGCAGACGCATTATTCATACCTTAATGAATTCTCTCTTGCCCCCCAACCCTCTTCAGCCCCGACCCCTCTCCTGCCTCCCCTGTCCCCGCTTGTCTCGCCTTCTCGCTTCTGCCACAACTGCTCTTGTGACCACAGCCGTTCTTATCGATAAATAGTCCATTTTCGTTATAATACACCTTTCCTGCCGAGGGTTTCTTCTGCCGATTGACCGCGATTCGCCCGTCTTACTGTCAATTGAATGAGACAATTTTGTTAAATAAGTATCTTGCGTTATAATACAATACATAGAGTTACAATACAAAGTTAAAAGAATTAAATATATAAGAGTTGTTGGTTTCTGCAAGAATCAATGGAAGTCAAATACAATGGATATAAATGCCAATATTACAGCTTTGTAACATCTCCGTGCGTTAGTGTTTTTTTTTTGTAAAACATCTAGAAGGTTTCCATCCGAGTAATGCTCGAGTACCTGAAAATGTTGCTCGTCGTTGCTCGGATTTCGTTTGCGTCACGGAGAATACATGCGATCCTGTTATGAAAACTTTAGTAAGACGGTGGAAAATATAACGAGCACGCGGGGGTCACAGCTCTTGGAAGATGTTTTATTTACTCGTCTGTATAATATACCAAACTGTATATTCTACGCGCAAGAAATATTTATAATTTGCGCGACACGGGAGAGAGAGAGACACACACACATATGAAGCGGCAACGCGTGGAGCATGCGTGATTTTATTTCAGTGAATTACGTAGTCCGAATGCGAGGGGCTGATATAACGCTTGGTATTTCAACTTTCATGTCTTAAAATGAGAACTGGCCCAGGCTTACGTCATTAAATACAATAATCACGAAGTACACATGTGTGTATATATCACGTCCGGCGCAGAACTGAAAGCAATACTTTATTTTGTTTTTTTGTTTTTTACGCAATTTTGCAAATTTTCACTTCTCTCAACAACGAAATTAGCGCGTCTCGTAATTGCATAAAAACGTGCGCATTCGCGTACCCAAAATTGCGAGTCTGATATTCTCGCGCGCGCAAGAACTTTATCAAATTTGTATGTGTGAAACTTTTTTTTTTTTTTGGAATATTCGCAACAAACAAATAGTTTAAGATTACATCATTAAATCGTTTATCCACATTGTCGAAAGAGAAAAATATACGCTCGTATATTAAATTACACACATTTCGAATTAATCTGCAAAATTGAACGAAGTTTGAACGTTAACAAGGATGATCCTGCGTATTTGCCGCAGCGGTCACGCATCCTTGCGTCCCGCATTCTCTCTTCCGTGTGCTTCGCGCGCGATTCCGACACGCTTTTGCAATGGCGGTAACACCGTGGTAATTCTCTCGTACCGCGCGCCGGTAGCAAAATTCCGGTGACCGGTCCGGAACGAGGAAGCCGCCTGAGGGGGAGGGGGAGAGGGGAGAAGGCGACACTGGAGAATTCGTTGGTTGCGGTCGGTGCATCGCGCGATGCAGGCGCGCGCGATTCACGGCGCCGCATTTGGAATTCTACCGCTTCCGGTCGGCCGACGCGACGTGTCGTAAGAAAGAGGTGTTCAGAATTCTGGTCCGCGAAAGAGAGAAGCCCTGACACGGTGCAGCGTGCGAGCGCGTGTTCGCGCAACGGGCGAAGAAACCGGAGCACGGTGAGGAGCGAGAGGAGAGGGCGATAGAAAGAGGGAAGAGAGAGAGAGAGACCGCATATAGGTGGAAACAGAGAGACCGAAAGGGGATGCGGCGGGATAGTATATGAGGTTAGTTAGCCGACCTCGTGCGCTGCATATTAAAAATATTCAAATGCCGCCACCGGGAGGGAGAGGCGGGGATGAGCAGCAGCGCGACTCGCGCCAGAATTTACGGGCTGCACGGCGCGATAGTGCAAATTATGTTCATGAAACAATGTAGCGGGCGTCGTCCTTTGTTTTCCTCCGCTCGTCGCTCATACACTCGCGCTATTTCTGTGCATTATGTGTGTACGGACAGAGAGAGAGAGAAAGTGTGTGTGTGTGTGTGTGTGGTGTATGTCGGAACACATTGTCGAGGACAACGTACTTGTGCGTCGCGTAGGGTAAGGTAGGTGCATTCGCGTGCCGATGCGGCGTGTGACAGACCCTCGTGGACGCGCTCGGCTTTCAAACGCGTCCGTTAGGATGCATTTATGCGCTCGTGGCTGCAGATAAGGAACGACACCGCGCTCTCCCGGGGCTCCGGGCCAATCTTCTTGCCATCTTCGCCCGTACCCGTCACGTAGATTTCGTACCGGCGATAAGATTTGCATGAAGCCCTACTCTCTCGCGCCACATGCTTCGATCGTGGCGACGATTTACGCCCGCGTGCTGCTGCCATCTCGTCTTCTTCTCCGTGTAATCTACGTCGTGTTTTCGGCAACGTCGGTGACGTAATCTTGTAGTCTGATACGTTATGTTCTATCCGGTGAAAACGATCCGATTTTACCGTACTACGTCGTCAAACAAAAACCGATCGTGAACATCGATCGGGAAATACTGTTAGAAACAATTTTTTTAATTTATACTGCAGCAGTATGCAACTACTACTTTTTTTTAAATTACATTTTGAGCGGAACACGAATATAAAAAATCCGTCGCAATTGCTATGTTACGTTAAAAGATCATCTGAGAATGCAGTTCTTTGAAAGAAGCAATTTGCTAAGTGATCGCGATTGTAAATAAATCGATTCAGCAACACGAGAAAATTGAATTCGTTCAGATGTAACAAGTTTCAATTTAAAAGCGACACGCCTTACGCGCGGTATTGTGCTCGTCGGAGTGCGTTTTCCCGCCAGAAAATCCTGGCGAAATCCCGAAGTTGGTCGTTCGTCGTATTTACGTGGCGGAGAATGGAAGAAATTAGACGGTGCTTGTGCGCAATCGTTATTTTGTGCAAAGTATCTCCGCGCCGCGCGTCACTGTACTTGCAGCGTAAACGGCAAAAAAAAAAGTAACGTAATTGAGGTATTTTAATTTCACGAGACACAACAGAGTGTAGAAAAGAAGAGGAGGAGGAGGAGGAGGAGGAGGAAGTCCCGCTTTTGTTCCGTCTGAAAATAAAGTTAGGATTCGCGCCTCATTTGCCGGGATATTGTCGGACAATAGCGGGCAATGCGCGGAAACAGGTTTTCCTTGAACACGCGTCTTGTATAAAACAGTCAGTTACTTAACCGTCGTTTGTATGTAACGCTTTAAATGTCACCTCGCGGTTCTATACATATTTTTTTCTCTCTCTTCTCTCTAACACTCTCCCTATCGATGAGATCATCGATGACACGAGTGAAAAAAAAAACCGCGTGTTACATGCACTCATCGAAACACATCGAGTGAAGTCACTCTGAAAAAAAGAGGAATAAAAGAACCAATATGTTTTTAATTAGTTAATAGATATAAAAATAAATACGATTAAAAACAAATGGCATGTGTCACATTTAAAAACGTTTGCTTTAGAGCGCGATACTTTTGTTTGTTGTTCGCACGTGGAATATTTCGCGAGAAATATGTGCGATAGATCTGTGAGAGATGTGTCTCTCGTTATTCGTTTCCTGTTCTTTCCGCTGCTGACGCAGCGCGAAAGGGAAATCGAACACTACTTTACTATCAGAAATTTCGCGGGACATTCCTATTGCGTACGGCGCGCGAGGAAAACGTGTCTGCCAAGATGTAACTGCAATTTTATGCAAATGGAGAAGGGGGATACGCGTGCCTGGCACCAGGAACGATATTACAAATATTGCCGACGTAATATTTTATTCTCTTCGCGTTTTATTTGGATAGAGACTGTAGACCTTTTCGTTCTCGAACGAGAAAAAATTTTGCACGCGTTTTTCTTAACACGCAGTATTTTATATTTTTATGTTACGAAATGTGTTTTTTTTTTTCACGGTTTTGCTCGGAGATTACGTGATGCGTGTGTCCGATGCCTCGATCGTCGTCTGACGTTACGCATTACTATTTTAATCCCCCCCGTTCGATGCTGCGTTTCGTAGTTCCAATTATAGCGATATAATGCAAATAGCTGTCGTTGACGTAATCGCTTGTTATTTCTTGTTGTAATGCTCTATTACATGATAATGTTGCTTTTTTTTTTTGCGGCAATCTCGATAAGTTATCAATCACCGCTTGATAATCGGCGAGGTAAACATAACGATAACACATAGCTTTATAAACTTTTGATTACATAATATTCTCTACGTGCAATAATAATAAAATATATAATAAATAAAGTAATAAATAGAAAAATACATAAATATATGACATAAAAATATATTTCTTTCTACGGATATAAAAAAAAAAAAGAAAAAAATTTCTGATGCAGAAGTTTGCCTTCGTGAAAATTGATTGCACTGTAAAACTTAAATTACTGCGAGCGTTCTTTTAGATTTTTTTTTGTCGTGCTTGTATCATTCCAACCGCTAAGAAACGAAGAGCAATGCGATTATTAAATTCACGAGAACTCACGCGCCTCAACCCGTCGAACACAGTTCTCGCTACGGTATTTCATTAAAAATTCTTGAACAAATTTTTACCCCATCTTTTCTGACGGGTTCTCATGCTGCACTTCAGACAACTTTTGCGAGTCGGCCGGCGGAAGAGTCAATTTGCAGAGACCGCGACCGGTTAAATGAAACATATAGTCGGTCTAAATTCACACGCACACGCACGCCGTTTCTTTTCACGGGCGGCTTCACCGACGTGTCAAGAATTTCGCTCGAGTTTCGTCGGAGCGCTACACGTTTGCACGTGAAAAAAAAAGAAAGAAAGAACCGTAGAAACGGGAGAGCCACTGCACACTTGTGTCTTTTCGCGTCGGTCTCTGTAAGAGAAGAACGAAAAGAAAACTTCGGAATAAAAGGTACTTCGAAGCGCCCGGGCGAAGTGGCGAGGAAATCTTGGAATTTCCTCGTCACTTCGCGAAGCTCCAAAAACCCGGATAATTTCACGCTGAGGATTCACGAGCGATTTATGGGCGCGTTTTCGTCGCTGCGTTGCGGAACTGTTTCGTGTTCCTCGAGTTTACGTTTTCCCGCGCGACGACAGATTTTCTCGAAGGAACCAGGTCGTTAAAGTCGCAATGCGTGTATTTAGGTCGAATACGCTTTCGAGTCGCGTTGATGTAATCGGTAGACGAAGACACCGCAAACTCAGAAATTGCAAGTTCTGACATTAGTTTTATTTGCATCTGTAGTTCTACAGAATCCTGCTGGAAATTGGCGAAAATTGGCTGATGTTCGATGTTTATTCTTGACGTGCGATGCTGGCGTCGAGATTCGATCTTGAAAAAAAAAAAAAAGGTCTTAAAGATCAGAACTTTTTATTAAACCTATTAGAAAACTCTTGTAGAACTCTTCGAGAATTAATCTAGCACCGCATATTTTTGCGAGATGAAAATTTCTCTATGTAAATCGGCGGAAATAATGATGCCATCTAGCAGGAACTATGAAGAGTGCAAATAGAATTAATGTAAGAATTTTTGAGTTCGCGATGCCAACTTCACACCGACGTCGATGTGTCGCTGCACCACGCGGCAAAATCGAGACTGCGTGCACGCACGTGCAATCCAATCCTCGCGCGCGTGCACCAGACTTCTCGTCGCGCGCGTGTATTCAGCCCGACTCTTGCCAACGATATAAATTTTCGTGCGCTTTACGAGCGCATGTGGAATTCGCGCTCCGCTCCAATTCTGCCTCACCCGCACACGTCGTCTTCGCGGAAGCGTAAAAAAAGGATGCCTCTCGGTTTCTTCGTCTCGAAGCATGGCTGCGAAGCTCTCAGCTGTCATGTGGACGCGCCTCACAATCTTAACGTGCATCGGGACATGACGAGAGATCAGTTTCACTAGTCAAATAATTGTTCTCTTGCTTTCCGTTAAGTTTGTTGCGTAAAAAGTATAGAAAAATAATTGCAAAATTTTCTCGTATTGTTTCCTTTACGACAAACTTTAATTTTTTTTTTTTCCAGTAATGAATAATGAGTTTTTAGTTTTTCTTATTTAATGATTTTTAGATTACGAACAGTCTCAAGCAACTCAAAATATTATTTCTTAATATCACGTACCTCGTTAACGTTGTGTTCAATCACGTTTGATTTTTCAATCAAAACAGTTTTTTGTTCAAAGTATACATTTCCTCAAACGTAATCTCATCGCTTGTCATTCAGTAATTATCACTCGTGATTCAGTGTAGTTGTGATTCATCGTCGACTGCTAAGTACTGCTGCAGTCATTTCCGGCAATCTCGCAACAGTCTGAAGTGCTGGAGTAGTAGATTCTTGTTGAACCACGTCGTCGCGTTGATTTTGACTCATTCTCTCTTCTTAGACTTGTTTTATTTTATCTGGTACACCACTTGAGCAAGTAATATTTGTGCTGTGTCTAATATCTTCGCTTTACTTCGATTGAAAATTACAGTCGAGCGGTGTAATACAAAAAGAGATAAATTACCACTTTATTAAGTTTGATATAACTCGGCAGAAAAACTACTACAGTTATCAAAAATTAATCTTGATTTTCACATCACATCTCTCACATACAGCTTGTATTCAGATCGAAGACGACACGCAAATATTAAATGGATGCCGCAGTCTTTTATTATCTTTGATACTCATAATCGAGTTCTATCTTTTGTTTTTTGTTCAATACTTTGTATTGTTCTAGGTGTATGCAACGATATAGCCAAATTAATAATCTCAATCAATATCGTTTTCTTTCACAAATTTTATTTTATACACTGTCGTTTCGGCGTGTAATCAAAGGTCGAGACTGCTGTAATTTCGTTGACTGCGATTCTCCGATTCCGCGAAATTTAACCGCGTTAACTCTCACGTTTTCGACGAAAAAAAAAAAACATTTATATTTTGGATTTATATTTTCACGTCTGGCACGCTCGTGTGCGCGAAATCTAAACTGACTAACGTCACACCACTATTTTCTCCCGGTATACAAAATTTTAGCAAACTCGTGCAGAATTGAAGAGTGCGGAGTTGGCGGAATCGACCGCCCGGCTTGCCTTTAATTCGCGCTCGATCGTCGCGTCGTCGTGCGTAGAATCGTCGCTACGCCTCTGCGACACATTCTCAAGTCTCTCGACCACTTAACTTCTCGTGGCGGGGGCGACTTTATCGCGATTTCTCGGCGCGTCGACGGAACGCAGAGCGAACGGAGAAGAGTCCTCTCGAAGAGAAAGAGTGAGAGAGATAGAGAGAAAGAGAGAAAGGTCGTAGCCAGGGCTCAGCGTCGCAGTCGCCCCGAGGCTACCGGGGTGCTTCACCCCGAGTTATGCGAGGACGTAATCGAGTTAGATTCGCCCGGTTCCTCCTCCTTCTCGGCTCGCAGTCGGCCGGAGAGAGCGCTATACTTTCTGAATAATAATCAGCCCCGTATTCAAAGCGGCGCCGTATCCTGACGCACCGTTTTGTCGGAAGGGAACGGATAGGATATCGCGTTTATATATACATGTATATACGCGATACACCACATGGATGTGTGTACACATTCGCGTTGCAACGAAACAGCGCAATGGCAGAGAACGGAAAGTGCGAGATGAACGACGGACAGAGTGAGAGAGAGAGAGAGAGAGAAAGACATAAATGTAATAGAGAGACGGAGAGAGTGAGAGAGCGAAAGGAAAGGGCGAGGGGAAAGGGATTCTGTCTAGATTGGCAGAGCTGCTGTAGCGGGAAACGAAGTAGAGGGAGACGCAGGATCGTGTGGCATTATCATCGCTAATGAATATTCAGTTCTGCTTGGTTCGGCCATTGGCGGGTGCACGGTCGATGTCGTGACTCCGGTTGCAGGTCCCGTGACGATTATCACGATTACTCGCGGTAATCGTCGTGCCGTTCCGCTCGTCCCCGCACTCCGAAAATTTCGTTCCCCCTTTCCTTCCCACCTCTTCTCAATATCGCTCTATCTTCGAGTATTACACGGATTATGATAAAGCAAGCGGGAGGTCAATCGAGGCAGTCCGTGACGAAGGACGAGAATGCGGCGCTTGATCTCTCTCGTCCCTTTAATCTGTTGCAACATCTTTCTGTGACTGATGTTTCTTAAATGCGATATCGCTCGTTTGAACGCACTTCCTTTCTCATGTACAATTCACAGTCTGATCTTTAAGTGTTGTATATATTTTCGAATGTTTTGCGCGCGCGCATATACACACACACACGCATTCGTAAGCATCTACGATGGCTTCTCCGGACTGCATGCGAGAAAGATAATGAGCCAGGGGAACCGGCATCGTTGCGTTTGCGTTTGCATAATAAAATGTCGTTGTAAAAATTGCGCAAGCACGGCAATTACTTTTTAGAGAAGGTTATTTCTCGGCGCGACCGTCCCGGGAGAACGGTGGGAGGAGTGGGGGATCTCGTAATTAAGCGTAATTACCGGGTAGCCCGATCAATCGTCACCGGCCGTAAAACTCCGAAAATTGGGACGGTCTCGTTTTGCATAATAAAATCTTGCTTTCGTTAATTATAAAATTCGCATCGCTCGCGGCCGCAATGCGCCGGTTATGACCACCGGCGGCGGTGATTGCGCCTCTGATACGATCGAAACCTGATTAATTATTCGTATGTGGGCAGATTGTCGATGGCACGGGCATAGTCGGGACTGCTTAATTGATCCATCCGTGATTGACGCGTTGTGTATTACTGATTACTACGATCACGGCGCCGTCGTTGCGTTGCCATACACCGAACGAAGCGGCTTTTGCTTCGAGTTCGCGTACACGATGGTTTTTTATACGATGGTCACGAACTATGATGGTTTTTTATTGAATGCGCGCGGCGCGGAAATTGAAAAATTCATGCTCACCGCGCTCTGTTTAATTTGTTTGCGCGATAATGGTCGGAACTCGTCGACGTGATCGTTTTCAAAGCGACGAGGGTCTCTCGAAGGACGCGGCGCAAGTTTCCCCGCGACCGTCGACGCGAGTGGAACGAGAATACGAGCGTCCGGGGAAACTTTATAGCCGCGCTGCCGAGTCATTATTCTCCTGATTTGCATTTGTTATTATAATTGGGAATAATCGATGTGTGCCGCGCGCTCCATGTAACGACCGAGCTGGCCTGCGCCGCTGCTGCTGCCGGAAACGGATCGGGACAATTACCGAGGCGGAGGTGGAGCGAACAGCCGACTTCGCCCCCGGCAAAGTTTTCCCCGACTTTGTAACTGTCCGTTCCCCCTGCAACTTACCGCCGCCGCCGCGCCGTCGTGGCTCAACCCTCGCGCGAGAGGGACGCGCAATAATATTTCGGCAATTAAACAGCTCCGTTTACACGCACTTCGCTCGGCAAATGGTTATTCATAGCGCCGTCAATCTTTGTTTGAGACAAAAATTTAATTTCGACGCCGCTCGCTCGTCGATTTTATTTCAATTAAGATCCGTCCGTCAACGGCTTCTTTTGCTTAATTGAAATGTTGAAAAATTATTTTCCCCGCGTTGCGGATCCGAAAGGATTTAAAGACCTTCCCCCTCTCCGCGTACCTGAAACGGTCGCGTTGACAGTCCGTGCTTTGTAATATGTCCCTGAATAGCTCGCGCGAAAAGCGTATAAAAACGTAATTGCACAGCTTTACGACGATTAATTAGACGGAGAACGTACTAACTCCATTATGCTCGGCAAGGAAACGGAAAATATGACCGCGGGTTCGTGGACTTCGAGGACACAGTTGTACAGCCTTCCATTTAAAAGCTAGAACGACCTGTTACCCTCGTGTTGCCACTTGTTAATTGCCTTATGGATCTGCACATTCCAGCTTTCTTGACGATTTCGAGTTGACGATTTTTAAGTTTGACGTATATTGTGCGCATTTGTATATTTTACTTTACACACGTTAAAAAATTGAAAAACAAATAATTAACATCGTTTCGAAGTTTCTGAATAAATTTGTCCTTTAATTGTGACATTGATCGCGTCGTTATTTAAAACGGAATAGCGCATTGCTAAACCGAAATTTATTCAGATTGATGCAACAAGAAACTTTTTTAACGGAGAGGGTCAACAAAGTGGGTCGTGGTAATCAAGAAGAAAATGCGGTGACAGGTCCGGAAAGACTCGAGGACGAAGTTACATCTCGTAACTCTACTTAAAAATCGGAGGGAAGTAATTGCCTAGATCTGCATTGCTTCTTCTCTCTCTCCGTCGAGATTGCGAAAGTAGAGACTGGCCGGACAGCGAGTTTGACAAATCGAGCGACGTCAGGATCTCGGGATTCTTCTAGATGAAAGATTCTTCTTAGGAGAAGGGGGGAGGGAAAGGGGTGCCGCGACGAGTAATGCGTCGCGTATGTGCACTTTGTTGCCTCGCACTTTGTTGCTTCAGAGCGGAGTGGAGCGGTGGGTTTCGCGATGGCGCGCGCACGGCTGACAAAGTGGATCGCGAGAACCCACCATCAGTCACGAGTTCCGCGGCGCATTCGTCCCCGTCTTTCTTGCCACGCTCCGCGTTACTTACCGTTATTAACGCTGCGAACACGCGCGGCCGTCCGTTATCCGCCGGCAAACGTGCTGCAACACGGGGCGGCTTCGCGATTATTTATAAACTCGCACCCACCGCTTCCGTCGTTGCTTTTCCGATCGGCCGTGAAATCGATTAACCTGCAGGGCATCGACTTTTTACACCGTTCGCCGTCGAAACGCTGTTTTATTTTGCGTCTCATCACTCGATCGCCACCGAGGCGCGCGGCGAGTGCATTTTTCGTTTTTAATTATTATTCCAATATATATTTTATATATTTATATTTTCCGCTGATTATTTCTGTACATTTTGTTTATAGCATTCGTGTAATGGAAATACGCGGAAATACACGTATGTTATCTGACAAAGTGACGATTGCCGAAGCTTTTCCGATAGTTAAATATATTTTCCGAGACGTATGATTTTTTGCAACTGATAATTAATCAATTCTTCATTTTATGTTGCAGGTATGTCGTAATCTAGAAAATTACCACGCCACGTCCTAACTTTGGATACATTTCGATCTACCAATTAAACTTTAGAGAGGCTAGTAATAATACTCAGGTAATAAAAAATATGCGATGTTAATCAATTTTTTTGAAACACTTTATAAGTTAGACTTGAGATTGAATTATTAAGGACTTGCTCCGACCTTAATTAACGGTGGAGTCTGGAATCAACCGTATGCTTTTCTTTTCTCATCTCATGATTATACATTCTTCCATGAATATAACAGACATAGAGCAAGAGCTAAAACTAACGCACGACAAATTGACTATTTTGATATTACATATTGATTTTTAATTACATGAAATGCGTTGAATTCAACTCGTTTCAAATCTGTCAGCAAGATAGAGTAATAACTTATATAAGTTTTTTTTTATATAATTTTTATTTATCGACGGAGACGTGTTAGATGATATTCTTGTAACATAGATATCGTTTACTCGATGACACTGATGGTAGACGTAACAAGAGGGCGAAGAGCCCCTGGTGGTTGCTCTAGTTAACGCGGTCGAGCACTTATCGGAAATTATCAGTGAGACGTAACCTCCATTACGTAGGCAAATGCAGCTCGTTAAGGCCTATCTTCGATGCAGGTTAACCGCTGTACTACACGCCTTGTCGTCGGCGCGCACTTAAAGAGTCTGTAAATCGGCTAAGCAAACTTTTATCTCATCTTTTTCTTTTATACCCCGCCAGTATTCTTGCACGATTTCAATCGTAAACACACGCGAAAGTCAATAGTTTTATATATCGCCAACACGCTCTACTTACCCTGTTCATTCATTGCTCGAGGAGATCTGAAAAAAAAAAAATAAGTAGACCAAATTGCATTTGGTTTCGAAACGAGTCAAAAGCGCAGAAATAACATCAGAAAAAAATGTGCAATGTTGAAACGCGTTGTAGTCCGCGTATTAACAACTCACACACGAAGCGGGAGAGGAATTATACAAAGAGTATATATACTTTCTCTCTGCGGATTTCTAAATTTTCTCTCCTGGAAAATGGACTTGTGATTTGTTGGTATTTTCAGTGCTCAATTATAGACGCGCGCGCAAATGAAGACGGACGACTCATTCCCCACCGCGAAATGGCTCTCCTCGGGTGCTGACTTAATCCAATATAGAACCTTAATTGGATTATTTTACGCGCAGACATTTGACTTCTTTATTCTTTACGCGCCGCGTTTTCCCCGCCGCGATATGTAAATGTAAATGCAAACGCGAGTAAATTTCTGCATTCTCGCCCGAGAATACACGCGACGCGAGTTATGTACAAACAAAAACAGAAAAAGAAAAAAAAGAAGGGAAGAAAATAGGGTAACACATGATAAGTAAGATAAAACGGAACTTAACGGTTTTGTGCGCCGTTACGAGACTTTTGAGCACATTCCGCGCCGTAGTACCGTATGTGATAATAAGATAAATAGAAACCTTGTTTATTCAAAGCGTTGTCTCTCTATGCGAGAGAAATTCAATTAACGTGTAGACATTAAAAACAAGTCGCGACTCTTGCAGCGACGTTGCAACGCGCAATCAATCCTCTTCGACGAATAAGGTACTCACGATGTATTAGCTCTTCTCTCTGCGCAGTAGTCTCACCTGTGCGAGTTTACAATCCACTCTACGTGAAGAATTCTCTTTCTCTCTCTCTCTCCTCGTTCTCTGATATTTAACGACGACGATGGGACGCCCCGCGTCGGTTTCATTATATCGCGGTATTCTCGCCACGGAATCTTGCTTTCTCTCTCGCGCGCCTAGTCCTTGAAAAATAATTAACGGCAATCAGACACAAACACATATTTCCCAGACTGCGCGCGTGAAAAGAACGGCGATCTCGCACCGACAAATTGAGTAATAAATCGCGCGCTCGCGGTCGGCACGCGTGTGCGTTCGCACGCACTGCGGGATCTTCTTCTTCGAGCGACTTCGAGTTGGGAGACGCGTTAATTGGAAAGTCAAATATCGGAAAGTGCGAGCGTGGGAACGCGAACTCGTTACCGGTTGCTGCTGCGAAACTGACTTCGTCGCGGCTGAAAATTCGGCCCCTTCCTGCTTTCATAAACACCGCGTGCTAGAATAGATTGCCGGAATAATTGAGACGAGACGTGCGAGGAAGTGCGCGCCGGCTCGCTTTTCCATCACGTCATGGTTCCTAAGCGCACCTGCTTGGTCTAAGCGTTCGCTACGGTCCGTTCTATTTCCTCCGTGTCAAAGGAAAGGAAATACACTCTGGTTAATCTGTTTGAAAAACTATGTATGTGGTTTTTTTTACATTTTGTGTAAACCAGGAACGATTGTTTTTACATAACTAGAAACGCAACGTTTTCACATAACTAGAGCGCGCACTTATTTATCCTTGAGGTGCGATATATTTATTTCTGCTCTTAAATTTACATATTAAAGAAACTGTGAATACATAATGTAACAGAAGGAGGAATGAAGTGTGCAGGTGAAAACAGGTCGAAGGAAAAATTAAACAAATCAAATCAAACAAATGTTCCAAGGCTTTAGATTTTGGCGCACGTCCAAGATTTACCGAATCAAATTTTCGAATGTTGAATAATAATTGTTAAATAATTTTGACAATATATAATGTCAAGCGAGAGTTTCTCTATATAGCGTCAGATATTAGATTCGAAACGCAACACGACAAGACGGCCAGGAAAGTGTGCCGTAACTGGAAAGTACCGTAACGTATCGACATAGTCGTCGATCGTTGCGTGAGACGTGTACAAATAGACGTCCTATACCGATACGCGGTATGTGCAATATCATTTCACCGATGAAGGTGCCGCGCGCGTCAAGTAACTTCGATAACGACGTTTCTCCCTCTAATAAGTGTTCGATACGCGGCAAGTTTCTCCCCTTTTCTCATTGTTATTCCGCCGTATTGTCGCGTTGTTCTCCGGATCACGAGTTTCTGTCGTCGAAACTTGGAGTCTGGCAGATCCTCCCTTCGATTCGTATCATTTAATTACGCAACGCGCCAAAGCGCACCGATCTTTGCGCGTGACCCGTGTTCTACGGCAATATGTGAAGCTGCGCGAAGAATCAAAGAGAAAGAGAAAAAGAGAAAGAGAGAGAGAGAGGGAGGGGAAGAGAGAGAGAGAGGAATAGCGAGAGAGAAGAACCGGACGAGACGACGATCTCATTTCCGTCGGGGAATGGCCGATCGCGCTTAAGAGGAATGCAACTCGCGGTTCTATCTCTCCCGCCCGTAGATTCGCAAGTCGTGTTGCCCGAGATTTTTCGCCGACCGAAGAGCAACGAGCGGAAAACGATGGAGTGTAAGAGATAAAACGTTCACCCCCCTTTTCCGCTGTTTTTCTCTTATTCTCTTTCGTTTCTTCTTCTTCTTCTTCTTCTTCTTCTTCCTCCGTCTCTCTCTCTTTCCTCGCGAACCTGTCTTCCTTCCATTGCTCTTCCAAGAACAGCTAAAACCTCGTAAATCGACGGCGAACCAGTTATCGGATGGGTAACGGAAGCGTTAGTTACGCCGAGCGAGGTTGGGTAACGTTCGGCAGGATAGTTCGTTTCTAAACGCGGCCGGGGTGGTGGATATTTCCTATTTTCGTTCTATTTTCGGTGCACCGACGGGATCCCCCCGACCTCTGATGCGCTCGGATATCCTCGTCGACTAGATATATGCGCCCGCTCTCGATCCATTAGGGAAAAGGGTGAGAGAAGCGAGTTCCTCTCGACGTTGCGGACGATCGACGATGTAACGTCGGCAGGCGCGCGGGCTGTATGCACTAAATTAACAAAAGGAGACGGGGGAGGAGGCGAACGAGACGATTATCGACGACTATCCTTGCCTCAGCCTTGGAATATTATGTCGCCTGACGACGACGACGACGACGATAGTGTATGTCACGCGTGGTGGTTATCACCGCACGGGATCACATCGCGCAGTTTACCGGGACTTTGGCCGAGGCGCTTTCGGAGTTCGAGTGGGCTAAGCGGAGGTCGGCGAATCTTACGAGCGAGGTCGACGAGAATCGCGTTACTTTGATGGATGACCCGAGGCTTTCCAACTATTTTGCCTCGACGGGAGCTTCGGGCAAAAACCGTTATGGATCGAGTCTGAAGACGGCGCGCGGGGGATAAGTTGAGAGCCGTCGATGTAGTAGTGGGATAGGCGGGGGGCAAGGACGGGTAGGGAGGAGAGAGACGAGCAACGGCGGTGAGAGTTCGACGAGCGATCGCAAGAAATTCTCGAGGAGAGGCTGAGACGCGCTATCGATTTTCCTCTTCTTCCCCGTCTGCGCGCGGGGGCTCGTCCAGCGAAGGCGGCGCACTCGTCGTGCTTCAATTCATGAAATTTTCCTTTCCCTTGTCGCTTCTAGTCACGAGCGCAGCGAGCGGAAGATGCGAAACGAAATTGCGCTGCCGAGCATCGTCGTAGTTGCGACGACCACTTCCTCCGTGTTAGAGGAAGGTGCCGCCGCGGCAGAGATTAGAATGACTACTTTTAATGTCGCGATCGTATCTTTGTGAAAAGAACTTGAGCGGAATTAAATATTACGCTATTTGTAATATTATATTTTACCGTAACACAGAGTGGCCCCCGTTAGATAACGCAAAGAGTCATATCATTTCTCAGTCTCCGACGTTTTTCGAGAGCGCGAATAAAATTTATGAAAACAATTCCGAGTGCAACAAGCGGGTGCTGAAAACAAATTATTTTATTAATTCTATTATTTAAGGCACCGAGCATTTTTTTCGACTGCGTGCGGGGGCGCGTTCGATGGCGGGCACGCTCTGATAAGACTCCACTATAAAAGTCCGGAGCCGGATGGAAGAGTTGGCTTTTATCTAAGCGTTTCCAGACACACCTCGGTGGTGGCACCGAGGTCGCGCGTGTTTCGTCGGTATATTCAGACGGGCCGCGATAAAAAAAAAAAAAAAGGAAAAAAAAAAAGAAAAAGAAATATTGAAAAGTTACGACATCGTCAGAAGGGGGGGAGTCTCGCGCGAAACGGCGACAGGATATATCCCGACGCGGTTCTTGCGGTGAGGAGGAAGAAAAGGGGGGGAAGGACCTTCGGAATATAATGCAGGCTTAAAACACTCTCACACGCGCGTTTCACCCTTTACGGTTTCAAGAAATGCGATAAAATGGGTATTGTCAATAAAATACTAAAACCCCGCTCCGAGAAGCGATCCCCTCGCGTTTAATAAATGTGTTATCGCTCGCGACATTCGATAATATTTATTATCTCGCGACGAACCCGTAAGCCCATATCAAGATATTATGACTTTTACGAAGATTCGCAAGATACGGACGGTATATCTTGACAAGATATCCATTATCTCAATGAGACGTTTTAGCTTTATCACTGGAAAAGGAGCAGCTTCAACCGAAGTTGTATATATTCTCGGGATATTACACCGGGAAATGTTTGCACGCTTGACATGATACCTGCGTTTACGTCCGAGAGATAATTCGGAAAGAACTACATCGGTCGTAAAATTGTAAATAAGAAACTAGCGCGCGACGGGAAAGTTGTTGGAAAAATAAACGAAAAATACGAAAAATTATTGCGCAAGAAAAAGACGATGGCCAAAAAAAAAAAAAAAATCGAGAGCCGAGAATTTTCCAAGGAGTGAAGGATGTGTTTTAAATATCTGATGCGATAATTTTCCCGCGCGCATAATGTACTTTGTACTCCGCATATTCAGCGTGCGATCTGCAAAACAAAAAAAAAAGAATCTGATATTTATAATTTCTCGCTTAAGCGTAGTAGTATACTCGTCGTAGCGGAGAAAACCTCCCCGTTTCAAAGCGTGACGCCCTTTCGTCCGCTCATTTTTTATTTTTTTTTCTCTTTTTACCCGCGCATTTTCCTTCGTTCCTTCGTCTCTCGCGTGTCCTTCCGCGTTCTTCGTTTCTTCCTTGAGCCCTCCGGTGTCATAATACGATATTCTCCGCGAGTTTCAGGACTCCCTAATGGAGTTTGCGTGTAAGAGTGAGATAGGCTCGCGAGGGGCTGAAGAGGGGTGAAGGGATATAGAAACGCGGTGGTGAGCTACGTGGAAGGGATTTGGGGGTGAAACGCCGGCCCACCTCTTCCTCTTCCTGCTCGCGTCCTTTTCTCGCTCGCGTCGCCCGCGCAGACAGTGGGGTGCATAAAACGTTATGAACGCTAATTTTATTTTGTGTTAGCGGGACGCCCGCGACGATGTCGATAATAGGAGTCTTACCGTGTTCTCTTTTACTTCCGATCTCTTTCTCTCTCTCTCTCGTTTTGCTAGTTTGTTACATGCTGCTCGACAGCCGAATCGATGGAGGAAAGTTGACAAACAGCCCTTCGCTTCGCGCGTCTCTGAAGAGCCGCAGTAAAGGTGGTGGGAGATAGGGTGGTTGAGAGCTTGTGGAGATGACGTGGTGGCGTCGATATTAACACCTTCGAGGAAACAAAACGAATTATTCGCGAGTGAAGTAGCTGCGTGGCGTGTTGCTGATGGCATCGGCTTTGGCGGTATAGGGGAGGATTAAGGGCAGCATCGGCAGAAGCAAAGGACAGAGGGAGAGAAAGAGAGAGAGAGAGAGAACAGAGCAAACTGTGTAAAAAGCATCATCTACGTCGTAGCGCGCGGCATCTTCGCCACTTCGCCTTCTCATCGCGCCTTCACATCGCGCCTTCACCTTGCAAGTTTCTTCCCCTCGCGCTCTGAAGCCGAAGCGTACGCGAAGTAAATATATCGGGCACACTATCTACGAAAGATATGACAGTCTCCTTCTCGTACGTGACTCTCTCTTTGACAAGGGCGACAACTTAGCATCCCCGAGGGAAATATGAACTCTCGGCTTGTTGAGTCCGACGGTAACTTGCGCACAATTACGTGTACTTCTCCTATTTTCTTTTATTCAGTTATTATTAATAAATCTGACTCTATGAGAGTTTTTTATTCGTAAATTTTACTATTCAGCAAATATAGACGCTCGCGATAAGATTATCGTATACGATAAAACGATAGATGATAAATTAGTTTCGCGTGTTGATTTTGTCGGCACGGCAAAATACGGGATATCTCCGCGAAAAGCCTTGCAAACACGAAAGTATTTACCGAGAAGTTTATATCAGTTATTGACCTTCTCATCCATTTCATTTATATCGGTTATTTTTCTAAATACTTCCTGCAGAGATTGCATCGTTTATTCGGCAAGAATAACAAAATATTTTAAATACCCAGAAATTTAAGAAATGTGCGGCATTAAATATTTATGCAGAAAGAGAGAAAGAGGAAGGAATGACACGCGAAGTCGAGAATTCGCGAAGAGACCCAGGTCTGCGGGACGAAAATAAGATAGCCCCAACCGGGGTTAACTTCTTCGGTCCCTTTCTTCATCGTGAGAAAGACGCCGCTACCCCAAGTCGACCTCTTTTTTTTCCTCTCTCTCTCTCTCTATCTCTCTTCTCCCCCTTCGTCGTCGTTGATGCCGCGGTCGTTTCCTCTGCGAATTTTCCTCGCTCTACATCGCCCGTAAGTAAGATCTCTTGAAGTGTTATTTTCGCCGGCCTCGACCGCCGGTCTCTTTGCCGCGCGCGTTGGTATTTTTATGAGTAGAGTGCCTGGCTCTTCCGAACCTCTTTGCTCCGCGCGAGCTCGCCCGCTTGGCTGTGCCGCTCGTAATAGCGCGAGAGTTTCGCAGTGGTACGTACGAGGCTCCCTTTAGCACTCGTTCTGAATTATGGTGTGGTCCACCCCTCCCTCTCCTTTACCGCCGCCCGAGTCCCCTTCAACGTTTATACGTGCCCACGCTGCCGTCAGCGAGCCGCGGAAAAGCACGACGAAAGTGGCTGTTCCGAGCGAGCTATACTGGCTTAGCATGGAAGTACGGCCCGTGGGTGCATTACGACGGAAATTCAAGGCACGCTATATGCGCCCAGAGATGGCGGAGAGAATTGAGTCCGTGCCCGCTGCTCTCCGGGAGTAATATCTGGTCAATGTTGCCTCAGGATCACCTCTCGCTTCTAGTTTCACGGAATAATTGACTCTATTCGATCGTTGACGTTAATTTGAGTTTCGCGTGTTTGCACCTTGCGCGGAAAAGGTCATTCAATAAATAGACGCGCGGATATTCGGTGCGCTTACTTTTAAACGATAAGAAAACACATCTGAACTCTGCCTCTGTATAATCACGTATTCTGTTATTTCTGTTATACTTTTAATTGCGATATCGTCTAGTATCTCTGTAAGAATTTTCACTTATTTTGTAATGATTAACGTCGACGTGGATGTGGATTTCGCAATTTATGAATCGATGTGCACTTTATCACACGTAGTTTATCATTTATCGCCACTCATAAGTAAATAAAAGTCGATTATCGGAAGATATAGTCGATAGAGAAGAGAAGTGAAATATAATTTGCTGGAAGCGCAAGTGAATTCACGCGGACGTGAATATATAGTCGAGCGTTTACACGTTTAATTACGTTGGGCGAAAAGGGAGGGAGGAAAACTCGGACTTCTCTCGGAGAAAAGACGGTGTGCTTCAACGAAAGAACAGTAATCATGATAGATACCGGCCGATTAGATTATTCGAGTTTCTTTGCTCTCTTATCGTAGGGCTTGAGTGCACTCCCCGTTTCTAGAATCGACATTTTCGATTGCTTCAGGGTTTATATGAGATTACTTCCTTGTCTTTATCCGCCTCGCTTTACGTTAGTCGATAGCTCTTGGGATCCAGAGTAGACGGATATAAATGGCGCGTTCGGTGCGCAATATTCAAGCGTGTCTTGAATGACATCTTGAGCGTTATCTTAAAAATATGGCGAAAATGTGTGTTAAGCGGAAGAAAAAAAAACGCGATAGAAAAGAGACGCTTTTTCACCGCTTTTCGCGGAACTACATCGCGCCGAGCGAGTTTCCGAAGTGTGTGTGTGTGTGTGTAATCACACTCCGTCCGGTTGTCGCAATTTTCCATTTGCGCGCTATTACAACTGTGTTAACATTTCCAAAATTATTACGAGTTTCCTGTTTTCAAGCGCTCGAAGTAAATACCATCTAATCCGACGTCCGAGTATCGCTTATAATTAAAACCCTCCCGGGTGGCGACGTGTTAGGCTCGAATACGAGCCGCACATTCGGGACCCCTCGCGATTTAAACTAATCCGCTCGTAACTCGACGTTGGATATTCCGAGCACGGTCCTGTTGCCGAATTAGTTTCAGGTAAAACCGGGCGCGAGGAGGAAAAGGAGGGCGGGAGGAATGGCGACTGGTCATTTATCGAGACCAGCTTGTTCGAGGGGTTGCGGCGCGTTCAGAGTCCGGACGGGTGAGTCATGGGAGAGTTGGGGGCTGTTTATCTGTATAAGCGTACGGCTTAACACGCACAAATATCACTTATCAGTCGCGCATCAGGTCGTACTTTACACGGCGGCCGTTCCTCCTTAACTCGACTCCATCATCTCCTCGCGTGAGCACGACAAATACACGAATAGGTATGTACACCCGGTGTGTCCCCGATACGTCGATAGAAGAAGCGCCTCGACAGAGTCCTGATGCAATCCCGTGTTTGCACAACAAGATACCGTGCGATTCCGTGTAAACTCTCGGCGTCCAGAATCCCGCTGTCCATAGAGAAAGAAAATTTTCTGCTCGTGCGACTCGAATAAGGAAAAATAAAAAAAAAAGAAAATAAAACAACAAGATGTAGTTGTCAGTTTATCTTCTGTTGAAGATATGTCGTTCATGCTGAAGCATTAGCTCGCGCGTTGACTAAATATTTGATCAAATAAAGTAAAAAAAAAAAGAAAAAAAAAGGCAAATATCGCGGAAAAACAGATGTAAATAATAAAGAGTACATCTGCAGACGCACGCTGAATATCTTGCAGTTTTATCAGAACCGTTTTATGTTGCACAAAAAAAAAACAATTGTTGTGAAACACAAAATTAACATAAGAAAATATCACCGTAGAAAGACGGAATGAGATGCTCATTTCCGAAACCCGATATATCGCAATAGATTATGCTTTATCGTGCGAGACGATATGTACGACACATCCGCTTTAAGTCTAAACTACAGAGATGCTGATAACACGCGTGACAGTTTTAGGCGCGAGAAACTGATTTGTGTTAGTCTGTAGGTACGTACGCGCTGATTACACATGTTTGCGAGAATAACAACAAACCGAGTTATTATTTTTTTACGTTTCGTTACACGCATATCATCGCTTCTTATTTTAGAATCGAAGTCAGTTAATCGCATTAAGGAAAAACTGATAAGTCGATTGGGATACGTGTAAATTTACGGCGTATTGTAAATATCTATCGAATTTACCTTGTCATTATCTCCCGAATCTTTATCATCGATAAGAGATAAATGAGACAACGTGCGCAAGAAAATATTTACGCTGTATTACGATAGTGAAGAGAGCCGCGCACATACGTCAAGAACTTTATCGTACGACTTTTGCTTAGCCATCGCCGCGGTTGAATTTTATTACGCCAGATCAAAGTAACGTGAAAAATCTTTCCGACATAAAATAAGAACCAATCTCTGTGTCAAGGAAGCCGCGTGCTTTTCGCTGGTAAGAAATTTCCGGTATTTTCCTGCAAAGTTCGAAACTTGAGATCGGAGGTGGTGCACCGCGCGCGCGTGCGAGCGTTTCCGTTATTTTAGATCTATTGCAGTTTCGCGTCGACGAACACAGAACCCATCGTTGTTACAAAATCTCTACCAGGAAGCATTTGTAAAATACGAAAAGGTCGGCTATTACGAAGTTTTCTCGTCAGTCAGAGATCGAGCAAAATCGCGCCGTAGGAATGCGTCTACTCTCAAGGCCGGATAGAAAGAGGATCTCTCTGAGAGTCATTTCGCGCAGACCTCGCCGCGACAAAAATTTTCACTCGCGGAAGAGACGCGCGAGCAATTACGCGCCGCATCGCTCGCATAGTCCCGGGGTCTCTCTAACCCCATTATCACGAGAGAAGCAAGTCGTAAAGATAATATCGTTTCATTAAAGAGCCACAAGTGCAGTACAAATACAGATCCACGCGAGAGGGAAACGAACGGTCGCGCGTATACCAGTTACGCGGCCTGGGAACTTCAATTCTCGAGAAACCGCGAGATAGCTGCTTGTCGTTCGGCGATAATTACGTTATCGTCACGATACGTTCCGCTCGCAATCATATACATACGATATAGCATATAGTTGTTGAAATATAACTTTTGTTCTCGAGAAAGCGCTGTAGTAAACGCGCGTGAAAAACTTTGGAGATACACAACTTTTTTTTTTCCGACTTCAAAGTAGCGAAAAAAAAAGAAGCGATTTTTCTTCCCCGCGAAAGAATCTAGTAAAAGAGAGATGAGGAGGACGGAGTTTGCGCGCGTTATTGCAGCATCTAGCGCGAGATTCGCGCTTGTAAAATTTTCCTTTCCTCCTCTTTATCGAACCTTATTCAGCGTCGTATAAAATTTTACTACTCCGTTTATCCCATTTACATCTTTATTTCACTTCAGTCGCTGATGTATCGCGGAGATAATCAAGGTGATGACGTAAATAACGGAGAACGGCTTTCGTCCTTCTTGCTGTGGAAATGCTGTATCGCGACGATCTAAAGATACGAGGCGCGAAAGAATTTCGATCCTCACTCGGTCGTTGACTACTCTTCGCTTCTTCACTGCCAAAGTCTCAGCGCGACGTCGTCATCGAAATGAAAAGAAAGCTTATGTAAATTACAATCGTCACGACTCCGTGGGGACCGCGAGCGGGACGCGCGTTTCCCGCGCGCTCCGTTCCCGCTCTCGTGAGCGAGATGCACGGGCGAAAAAAAAAAAGAAAAAAAAAAAAGAAGAAAATACTGCCGCATATACGCTCAAGGGTTACGACGAAGGCTACAAGTGCGGCAGAAAGTTTCGCGTCTTTTTAGTTTGCAGTCGTTTAGGGAGCTATGAATTTTTTACGACGTAAGTGCACCACCAAGTTTAAAGTCTACCGAAAATAGGCGGACTGTAAACTCAGTATATGCCGAGTTTCGAGTACAGGTATGCATGCATATAATACAGAGTGAAATTCTTCGAACTTTTTGACAGCTGATTTTTTCTCTCTCTCGATAATTTTTATTAAAATATGTCACATATTTTAAATAACTTCGTTTTTGTTGTTTTACACGGATAAATGTAGATAAATATAGTTTGCAGGCATTCTTTTTCAATAATAATTGTTTCAACTATTATACAACAGAGGGAAATTACTTATATGTTTTATATTTTCTAAATACTACTATATATTCAAGCGCACAGTATATACAGCGCCAAAATTTCACTTGTTTAAAGAGCGCGATAAAAATATATAACATTTGTATATTTTTCAGTCGTCAGCAAAAACCCAGATATTTCATATTTTCAATTTTTCCTCCCGTTACTAATATTACAACCCGTCAATCTAGATATATTTATGAACCCGAGAAACGGTATCATTTAAATTGCATACGCTCCCGTTTTCTCACGATCGATAGCACGGACCGGATAAATATTCTACCGAAAAACGGGCATACTTTAGAATTATTGATGCGACCAATCGATAACAAGTTTCGTTGGCGTTACGCGCGCGTTTTTTTTTTTTTGTTTTTTTTTTTGTTTTCGGGATGCGTCTGATTTTTCGCGTGTAACTTCTTTTACGCGCAGATATCTTCTTTTTCGTTTTAATAGATACTGCATCGCTATGCACGCGCGAGTGCATCTCGTACTTTTCGTTCGATTATAATTCTATTTGCCGCGCGCGCGAGTGCAATCGCTCCTGCTCGGGTTATTAAATTTCCGCGCGAGATTAAATTACGGGCTTCGTTCGTGTGCACTTCCGGTGTGTCCTCGACGAAAGGTCGGCCGGTGTTTGCACCGTTTCTTTGTAAGCGCGCTTCGCGCATGAAAACCGATATCAAACATGCCAATCATGTATACGTCATCTTTTGCGCTCGTGCCTTCCATGCGATTTGCGATTCGATAAGGAACAATACTCTTCGTCTTGAGCACGTTACCGGCGAACTGCCACTGTGCCGATGCTTATCGTGTCCCGCGACTCGTTCCAGCCGACAATTCAGCGCCGTTTTCAAGCGGACTGCCCGCTCCAAGCGCTTGTATTTCATAATTGAAGAGCTCAGTGGCGGAGAATGAATCGAGCTCGAACTTTCAACATCGAGTACTTTCTTGCTTCGGACATGAGACGCGTTCAGCGCGCGCGACGGCACGATATTACAACGGCGCTTCGTGATTCGTTCTTCGATTGTGAGAACGCGAAAAGTTTTCTTATCGATATATATCCTGTATACACGCGCGCTTGTCTTTATTCCAAAGTTTCGGCAACTTTTCACAAATATAGAAAGAGCGTGTAATCTTTCTTCCGAACGGAGAATTTAATTTTATGACTTACGCTTTTCAGAACGTTTGCATTTGCGGTCTTACGTGCTTTCTTACGTTCGTTCTCGTTTTTCTCGGATTATTCGTTCGTTTCTTCTCTCGGTATTCGTCGAAATTAGGCATTTCAGTTATACTTCTGTCCCGAGGAAAAATATCGCTGCGAAGTTTCGCGCGCTCTAAGATTTATTGATACTTGTTTGCTTTCCTTGTTTTATATCTTACTCCTCGTTTTCTCCTCGTAAAGACGCGAAAATGTACACACACACACAAGGCAGAGCACACAAAGTAACGCGAACGTTTACATGTAAAGACCACTGACGATGTTCTCCTCTTTCGCGGATTATGTTTTAAATGCGGTAGCGCGCTGCATTAGCCGCGGCGCATAATTCAAAAGCAATTTCGACGCGATGATCCTGCGTCTCGCTTCCTCCGACCGGCTGCGTCATCAAGCGTCGCTCCTCGTCCAACGTTACGCTCGATGCGACTGCATATAGCGGATCGAGAGGACGTGTCGCGGACAGCTTAATGTTTAGTCGGAATTCGTTGAATTATTTAATGTAATGCGGGCACAGATTCGTACGCGCGCGCGCGAGAAAGGAAGATCCTCGCTGGAAATGCGGTGACGTTTTTCGGTTAAATTCGGTGCTTTTATTTCGAGCGCGAATGTGTGCAATTGACCCAAAAACATAAATCTCATCAAAATTTCGCGTATGTCATTTTAGAAACTATAATCGACAGATTATACGACGAGTATAAATATATGAAAAAAAAAAAAAAAAAAAAAAAACAACTTTGATACACGTAGTTTCAAAGAGTGTGAAATTTATTTCAATTATTATAGAAGACACGTAACGATCTGCGCGTGAGACTACCGGGAAAAGTAAATCACGATAAAGCAAAAATCAAGGATATTTAAAATTTTGGAAAGAGCACTTTTATCATTAAAATGTTCTGATTAAAACAAAAACAGCCGAGTTAGAGCAGAAAGAATAATACAAAAGAGAAGGCCGAAAGATAAAACAATGAAACAGATTAAATTTCCCATGATCTTTCAGAAACAATGCATAAGCGCGCCTTTTTTTTTTTTTTACAATTCTTTCCTGCTTAAAAGGAAAGGGAAACATTTTTCTGGCGAATTTAAGCATTAAAGCAAAGCGAAAGAATAATTACGCGAAATATCCGCTTACATTTTGCACGAAATGTGCGATAGTCTCTCTACAAAAATGTGTGATAATTGTGTTTATTTATCGCAAGTGAAAATATCGATTGCTGCAAGAATTGACACGATTACAATCTAATCTATTTCGCTGGAAATAATATAAATATCATTTGTATTGTAAAAGTTTCTGTATATTTAAATATCACACAGAAGAATAGAATCAAACTATAACGCGTTTTATACGGGTGATAATAATAAAACTGAATATGCTAAAAATACACATAGTTTAAAAGAGAAATTGTGAAATTTTGTCACACGCATGAGAAAAATTTTCATTGAACAAAATGAAACCGGTTGGCTGTCATGAACGTATTTAGACGCGTCCCATAAATTACGAGAGAAAAGAGGCGATATTACCGGTGGTCCGACACACTGTTACATATAACGTGGACGCAAGACGATGAAATCGTCTCTTTACACTCTCGGACATCTGCGCCAACCTCTTTTTCCACGGAGTTCGCACCAGGGATCACCTCGGCAGGGTTTAAACGGTGTTTTAAGCGCGGCGCGCTGTTGAAGATCCTGCAAGAATTATCTCAGAACTCCCGCAGGTGTCACGTGAAGTTCGGCCGAAAGATTTCTCGCAAAACTCGTTCTCGTGAATATGTCCGTGTAATTTTTGCGTGAAATACGCGATTCTAACCGAGAAAATGTTATTTCCGAACAATTCCGGTTATATCTTTGTGATATCTCAATGTTTTTGGCGGTATAAAAAGTATAACAACGTCTAAAATTTGGAACGTTTACACTTTTAAAACTTTTTGCGCAAATAAATCGGTAAGTTGAATCATTTTCAAATATTATTCAGTTATGTTCTCAGTTTCCTCGACTCTTAATATAATTTGAAACACAGCCGACAGTTCGGATAATACAATAAGTTTACGCGCCAGAGTCGCGAAATCACACATCGCAGAGATTCTATATATCTACGCAGAATGACGAAGGGCAACGCGGATTTCTGAGACGCGGGTCTTCGCCACTCGATAACAGCCGAGGAAATATTTTCCAAAGGATTCCGTTTCTTCACATACGCGCCCTTTACGAGTACGCGTCCCGCGACACTTCCCGACGTCTACCAACTTACCTCGAAAATGCGTCTTTACCGCGGTTCGAGTGCGAGCTAGGCCAATTTACATAATCTCATACGCCTAGAATCTCCTCGGTCTTTTCTCCCCTTTCTCCCGTCATTCCTTTACCACCATCCACTTCTCTCTATTTCTCTTTCTCGTCCTTTCCTCTCGCACCGGCAACCAACGTTAACTCAGAGTAGAGAAACTCGCCTCTTGTACACCCGCGATCGAGGTCAAGGCTTCTTCCTTCGAGTCTCTCGTACCTTTGATCCCCGCGCGATTCCAGTTTCCATTCCGGGCCTTGGCACGCTGCGAGGAAAAATCTTAAATTCCGATCGCGATGAAAGATTCATGAAACGAGGAGTCGCGTGGCGTTCGCGAGCGCGCGAGTGCACGACCGCTGCTTTGTGTTTCCATGATGGGCCGCTGAGTCAATTTTGGTTTATGTAACAACGAAGCCACCGGTGCGACGCGGCGTTACGTTTGACGACCACATCGATTTTCGTCAGTGTAAACCGCTCTCCGCACTCGAAAGTATCACGGAATTCTCTCGCTTAAAAAGGACGCGCCGATTAAAGTGCACAGTAAATGCACACACAGAATTTTTTTCGCAAAATTAAAAAAAAAGCCGATGTCCAAAGAATGATTTAAGAACATTAAAAAAAAAAAAGAGATAAAAAACTAAAGTAAAAAAACAAAAAGAAATTACGGAAATTGTATAATCTTTTGTTTATCAACTTGAAATCCTCGTTTTGTACATGCGCAAATATGAAAAAATCTATAACGGCACGCGCTTACGATTAATTTCATCAATTCACGGTGTAAAAATAATGTTAGAGTATACAAACAACTCGCGATACACACGCGTGCGTTTTCGTCTTCAAACGGAATACGCAATTTTATTTAGTCGAAATTAAACATTTAGTCCAGCAATCGCACTTTCGAAATCGAACCACACCGCTACATTTGCTAATGCGTAATTTAAAGTTTTAAGAGATCGCAGTGTGGGCGAATTTCCCACAGGAAAAGCTTGAGAGAGAAAACTGATTCCCAGGCGACGAAATTGAGTCTGGGGGATTCCGCGTTTTGCCGAAATTAGCCGATCGCGGATGCGCTTGGTGCGGACAGCCGATAATGATTGGAAACAGCGGTAACGCATCGCCGCATCGTTGATCGTTACAGTGGCTGATTGTTTCATGACCGTTTTATTATTTCGATGTACATATATAGGGACGCACGCGACCGTCCTGTCGACCGTACGTTAACTCGATTTTCAAACAATCAGAGTCGAACGTACATTTTCTCTGCATACGCTTAACAAATAGGTCGAAACCGACCAATTACGTTGTCGGCCAATCAGCATTTAAATAGCGTGAAAAAGCAATCTCTGACAAATGTTTTTAGATGTAACAACGACGTAATGGCATAATAAATTAGCGTTGTTTGGCGAACTATAATATGATTAAAAATGACAGAATAATTCAGACGCTAATTTGCAGAATATTTGACTTGGTGGAATAAAGTTAAGTAATGTGCGATATGTTTATTTGTAAGTTTAAATATTGTTTGGCCGCAATGTTTGCGACCAGCGATCATGCTCGTGCCGCATCAATGGCTGACGTTGATTTGATATCGCCAAGTGGCCAATAAATTTTATTGGAATTTATCGTTAGTATTTACCATATGTGAAATACACAATACGCGTTGAACAAATTTTGTCAGGACATTTTAAATATATTACACTCAAATCTCATTCACGCGCACGACCGACGACGTGAAACGACAAATATCGTGTTTTATCTGTCAGTTAAATTCCGTGATTGTTCAATATATTAGCCGTATAAATATGTAGGAACTGAAATTATATTTTAGAATCGATTATTCTTAGATGTACAACTAAAAATTTACACACAACTCTGAGTATTTCTCCTACTCGGTGTCGATTGTTTGTCAATAGGAGAATTGCAAGTCGAATTTGCAACAGCAAAACAGGCAACGAGCGAACAAACCCAATACATGAAAACAGCGGAGAAAATTCGCATCCGCAAAGATATGTCAATTTATTTAAGTAAAATCTACAAATATAAAGAAGATCCTGCACACACACACACACACACACACACAGATTATTTTTTTCAAAACTAATACATACAATTAATAAAAAAAAAAAAAAACTAAATCCATGTAGAGAAGTATCATGACATATATTATTTAAAATGTGGGTAAGCATTTGACAAAAAAACTGCGAACTACGAGTTAAAATAAAAATAATCTCCGATTGCCCTTGTAATTGATTCGCGGTGGAGCAAACCAACGCGCGGAGCGCGTATAAAACGTGTCACTCTACTACAAATTGCGCTTCGCAAAATCCGTCCTCGTAAACTCGTTGAACTCTGACGCGCGGTGTGGCAACGAATTATGAAAGAGTTAACTGGATTAAGTACGCTCGTCGTACGTTCGCGGCTGATTATCTCTCCTGTTCGACTAATAATTACCAAGCGCGCCGCGCGCCGTTACACTATATACTTCGTGTCGCGGTCTCGTTGCCACGTTAACCCGATTTTCCCCGGCAATTACAGTTGCCGCGCGCACAGAGAAACAATCATGCTCGCTGTGCCGAGGTGAAATGAATCCCAAGTCTAATAAACTATAATTAGAAACGAACAAAACGCGTGTGTGTGTGTGTGTGTGGAAGAGAAGAATGTAGATTTTTGGTACACTGAGCTATCTCTTCATTCAGACCGCAGAGCTTTGAATCAAAAGCACGTCTAACGTATTCAGGTTTTAATAACACAAAATCTCTGTAATATTATAATAATGTGAAAGCAATCTCAAACATTTCCCTTTGATAATTAAAATTAAACCTGTGCTTAAAAACCATTTGTTCCATTTTCTCTCATTTTTTTTTCTCTCGTCCACATGTGTCGAGCAATTAATATATTAATATGATTTTGTGAAACATCTTCACAGAATTTTTTTTAGAGATGCCGTCAGCTTAGATTACTGCTTCAACTCGCGCTTTCAAACTTCGTGGGCAACAAGATTGAATTCTATGGGAGGGGGGAGGAGGGGAAGAGAAGTATATTGATACCTGACCGAGACAAAGGGAACGACGACGAAGTAAATTACTCGCGGAAGGCAGCAATTAATACACATACTTTGGAACATACATACTTTCAGCAAACAATTCTGTTTCGATGCAAGTTTCGGAAATCTAAACTTGCTCCACAAAGCGTCGACGATATAATGGCATTCTTATGGTGTGTACAAACCTATCGATACGTATACAACGGCGTTCAAACGGCACGTACGTAGATACGGACGAAAACGTGGTGGACCTCTCGCGCACACGCGCGTGCCCCCGTCATATTCCGCCCTTTTTCGCCCTTTCAAAACCGCCGAGCCGACGCGCAATGCAATATTAATTGTTCAGCTACGTCACAACGACGGCATTGTCGTCGATGTGTCATCGCTCCGTAATTTCGTAGTAATTATTTCTCTATTCAGGCACACATTCCCGGAATTGTTTTCCCCCATTCGACGAATATTGGATTTCCACCAGCCATCATTTTTAAATGAGTAAAGTTATTATCGGTTTCGGAAAATGCTTTTTCCAAGTTAATATTGTTTTTGCAAATGCACGCGCATTCGGAACGGCGGAAAATTCGCGAAACTCTCTCAACACAATTATCGCTATATATTATATTCACAGTCTACTTCACAGCCGAGCGAAACGAATTGGCACGTATATGCGCGCAAGTCTTATTATATTTTTGCGTTAAAATTTTGACAAAGTTACGTAAAATTCGCGCATCGAGGTGATTAAAACGAATTTAGATAACAAACTCGGTCTGATTCGCGCGTATCGCACGAAAATAGATGTGAAAAAAAAAAAAAAGAAAAAATGTTTCCAATTCAATCGATTCCTTTTGCCTTGTCGCGCTTTCTCCGATAGATAGTTTTACACACTCGCGAATTTTTGCGCGAAAGGCACAACGAAGAAAGCGTGTACTCAGCTCGCGGAAGGGCGACGAGCGGCGCAAAAGAGGGATGTAAGGGACGAGAGTTATCGCGAATGGCGCACCCTCGCACAAAAGACTCTTAGCACGCGCACTGTACGGTACTTCAGTTTACTAATGAACCCGGGCCAAGGCACGCCACTCGAGAAGCACTTTTACTTCTGTCACTCTGTCTGCAGTGCGACAGTCAGCAGACAGGCAGTTCACAATGGCTATCCTGTGGTACACCTTTGCCACACGAATTCACATAGCTGTGCGCGTTCTTATATCTTCGACGCGGCGCCGCCCGCCCGCCCGCCCGCCGTCGACGGGATCTTCTTCTCCCGAAAGACTTACAGAAGAGAAATAAGAGAACGCAGCGAAGCGAAATTTTCGTCTTTTCCCGTCCGGGAGAGACGAGGAGGAAACGTTCCTCTATCAGTTCCACGTTAAAACGGCACCGCTAAACGGCCGCGGCGCACAAAAGGCAAATAGATTATTTTAAGTTTATACAGTCTCGGCGAAAGTTACAGCTACACGAGTAGTGAATGGCATGACTCGAAGAATACTTAGTTTACGAGGAGACGTAATTAGGAGATGCGAATCTACATCCACTTTGCTTAATTAAAATCTTCGTTCAATTGCAGCTTCGGTTTGTGAAGGAAAGTCGTTAAGAACTAAATCAGAGCTCATTTTAGTTCTTCAAAATTTCGAACATAAATAATTTCCTTCTCTCTTTCTTTCTTTCTCTCTCTCTCTCTCCCTCTCTCTTTTTTCTCTCTTAAAGATTTAACCAGATTTAAATACTTAAAATTGAAATAATTTCGATTGAGTTTTCTTCCCGGATGTAATACGATTATATCGAGAAAACGTTAACCGATGAATTCTATCCATTATAGTCTGCTCTTAAACACAAAAACTATATAATAGAAAAATGGTTTTGTGAAATCGTCGACTTTTAGTTGGGAAAATCGCTTCGTAATAAAGACGGGTAAAACGCACAGGGGATTAAATCTACGATTCAACATGATGGGACATTATGCTCATGCTGTCGGATGAATGGTTTGTAATTTTGCTTATTGGGTCTCGACTAGATCCGGAAGTTAGAAGGGACGTGAAACAAAGGCTTCGTCGTTTTACGTACGGCTCGATTGAAAAACAGGCGAACGTCGCGCTTATTATTCGCATTCATCCAAAAGAGAGAGAGAGAGAGAGAGAGAGAGAAATAGAGAGAAAGACATAATTTCGTGCTGTAATCGCAAGAACGGACCAGGAAACGCTTTGTAACAGCTAAATGCTCTTTAAATGGAGGTAGAATGCTTGAGCGATCCCTTTGAATCGTTTGTTTTATCGAATGACGATGTTCTGAAATTTATCGAAAAACGATATGAGAGCGTATATTTCAATAGCCTAGATTTTACAAACCAATGGACAAAGTTATGGTAACCGCCATCGTCATTAGCGATGTGAACGCCTTTTTTTTTTTCCAACGCGGATTAAGCGAGACACGAAGTCGCGACGACGCGACGTCTGTCGTTAGGCGGCATCGATTCTCACCAAAAATATATCACGCAATTTTCAACGACATGAAGAAACATTACAACGACGAAACACTCTGATCCTCTAATCCTCAGCGTCTTCGCGCTGTTTGCTAAAGCGGACCTTTCTGAGTGTAGAAGGGTGTGCGCTTCCCCTTTCTTGAATTGACGCAACCGCGCTTTATTACACTAAGAAAACCCAATTTAATTAAAACGACGCAAAGATATTTTTCAGGATATTATTCTTCCCGACAAATTACTTTAATATATAGCTACTTTTAATCGTATAGTAATGATATTCATCCTCTCCCTTCCCCTCAATTTCTGTGCTACCGTATGCATTTAATCAGGCAATTTGCTAACATCGTCATCAATCTCGGCAAATTAGTCAATTATGGGATTGATTAACAGCGACTGGTAACAATGTCATTATCATTTACACTCAGCATATCAACTAGAAATATTTTAGTGAGTTAGTAACGAGCTCGTTTAACGAGAAAGGTATAATGCGATGGTGTATTACTAATGAACGATCGTGGATGCAAAGCAAATTCGTGACCTAATTCTAAAAGTGCTAATGTCGAGTTCGACACGTACACACGAATACAATTCGACATATGCGATGACAACTTCGCACAAATTACATCATTGTCTCGCAAAACATCAACCGCTAAATCAGATACAATAGAATTAGTAAAATTAATTAGTCGTTAAACAACAATTATCGCAAGTAAAAATATCTTACTTTTATGTATATTGTTAATTACATTGAAAGTCTATTTATATTCTTCATTTTTGATCGAACAATTGATATTCGATCAAACTATGCAAAAACTTTTAGTAAATAAAATAAAAATTGAATTTATTAAATGACGTGTCATTTTTCCTTCTATTCTTCTTTTCTTGTAACAACATCTAAAGGCACTGTGATATGTAATCGCCATATTGTACATTGTCCATCGTTCGATTCGACATCTCCAATATAACACTTTCTCCACAAAACAATCGCGCAATGTTCCGACCGTGACTCGAAACGCGGTGAATAGACGAGAATGAAGGTGTTTGTTATATTATTGTTATGAATAAAACCAAAAAAAAGAAAACGCGTTGCGCAGTCTTTACGTTTCTCCCCCCCTCTCCCCCCCACACATCAATTGAATTTAATTTAACGTTCTTCAATTTTTATAAACAACAATTTTATAAACAACATCTGTGTTGAATAGACCGAGTCCGATCTCGAATCGCCTGCATCTTTAATCGCATGGAAAAACAATATCGCGGTTTGCGAATGCATTTTGTCGCCACGTTACTCCGAATTTTACATGGTACGTATATAAATTGAATTTTGTAACTCATCGCAAAACAAATATTATTCAGATATCGAAAAGAGAATATCTTCTTTTCACTTTATATAACCTATACTATAAGACGGTATATCGTTTTTTTATTTGCGCAATATTGAATATATCAATATCATTGAAAAATAATTGTAGAAGTTACGTGGAAGAATGTATTCCTGATATGTACACGGGTATGTACTATGCGTATGTAACGTGTAATAATCTATATGTATGTACGTGCTTGAAATAAAACGCTACGTGATCGAGAATTTTTTAATAGACTGCAACGCCGTCAGTTCGCTGTCGTTGGCTATGTACTTGTTATTCGCGCCGTAATTTGTTTACACCGAGCGCGTGTTTACGTATATTTTTTGTTTGTCTCGGAACGGAATTTCAGTTACGAACGAACTTTGGAAGTTCGCCGAGTTTATCGACGAACGATATCGCGTATCAATCGACTCGCACAACTCGCAATCAGTATGTCTTACGGTCATTTGCGTACTCACTCGTGTTCGTTGCTTTGTTTTTTTTTTTATCTCCGCGCGTTCTCCGCGTCGAATCTGCACTTTGTTGGTGCAATTCGTTGATACGACCAACATCCCGAGCACCATCCAACATCCGGAGCGTTGAGAAGCAACGAGAAGCGTCGAGAAGAGCATCAAGAGGCCGACGCGACGTCGACGGATTAATTGACATAGGTGATCCCGCTTTGACGATCGACGGCGATTCTCACGTTCGGCCATGTTCGCGCCAACTATGATTGGCCAAACGAACGAACGCGGCGCGGGCTTCTCGGCATTTTCACGCTGTTCGAGAGCGTGTGACAAGTCGAGAGTGTCGAATGAGTAGCACGGATTCGATCGTTTCAGTGCGATCAATCAATCTCCGCGAGCGATCGAACGCGTCCTTCTGCTATCTACGAGCGATATCGCTCGCGCTTTTGCCAGATCGTTGTCGGTTCGCGTCGTTAGAATCGTTTACAATGCGCGCTCGACATTCATCGTGTGTGTAATCGAGTGTCGGTGAGAGCCGAGTGAATCTACACGTGATTGTTTTGACGTATTGATCAGTTTGCGCGCGATCGCGATCGCGCTTTATCCGCGAAACGGTGTCGATCGCGTTTTGCCGGCTTGACGGAATTTGTTTGTCAGTTTACGCGCGCGTTTCGCGTTACTCGCGAGTGCGATTGTGCAGTGCATCGCGCGAGTGCATCGAGAAGCATCGAAGGGGTCGATGTAATGGATAAATTGAAACATGTGGATTTTGCGATGCGGAAAGGGTGAGTCATACGTACATATCTTTCCAGTATTGAGTTCAGTCTCCCGAGCTTGTTTGATCAACGCGCGAGATTGATTTGCAATCCCTTACGGTTTAAATCTTCTTCGAGAGAAGAAAGCTAATATATTTGTTTTATATTATTGAAATATGTATTGTAATGTATATTGTTTTACTGATGTCTTGACACGTTAAATGCTATGTCCCGGTCCCGGGGACTGAACTTTCCGTTTCGCGAACCGACGACGCTGGGTTCATTGCTCACCTGACAGAAAATCGACGTAGCACACTTAACGTGTGTTAATGTTATATGAATTATAAAATATTTTTTAAATTCGATACCACGTCAGTTCCCAGGGGATCGACGTGGCACTTAATTAACGTGTAACATTCGAATTACTTTGAGAATTTGAAAGTGAAAGCTGTATAAATAATTAATTATAATTGTGCACAAGTTTGCCATTTTGATGTAAAATTGCAAAATGTTAAATTAATGTACAAAAGTGCTCGCGCTTTTTGTTTTAAAATATGTTGAAGTTAATTTTTTTGAGGCATTGCAAAGTTTTCAAGATTTTATCAAGACAATTTTCAAAAAGATCGATTGAACTGTTATAAACATATGCATCTATTCATATTATTATTCCTAAATAAATCGACGACGCGTTATGTGGCATTTGGTGTGGGCATTTGAATTTTACATCGTCATTGTCAGAGAGACGACGAAAGGTCTCCTCTTCTCGAAATTCCATTGTCAACAGAGGGTCGTGGTGGGAATGCGCGATGTTTCGGCTATTCCCGTCGCCGTCACTTTCGCCCGGTCGGCGTAAGGGCGCGGATAATTCCGACGGGATGGAGCAGGTGTTAACGACGCCTCGTGTTTACCCTCCCCATCCATATTTTCGACGCTTATCCCGTCGCCGTTACGTCCGTGAAAAAAAGGCACCTCGGTATAAGGATCGAGTACGGAGAGGTTAGATAGAAAAGGAGCTAAAAGGAGGAGAGAAGAGAGGGAAGAAGAGCTCTCTTTCGTGTACGCACGAAGGGAGTCTCACGGCCTTATTTCGGGTAGAAAGCTTTCGGTATTAATGCGTGTCCTGCGTGTGCACGGCCATAAATACGTCCGCGGTGTGGAGGGCTCGGTTGGTGTGCACAAGGCCTCACCCCGTCTAAGTGTGAACGTAAACTTCGTTAACGAGAAACTAATTCTCTACCTCGCGCAGTGGCATAAGAAAGTTTTGCAATTTGGTGGACGAGGAGGCGGAAGAGGCGCTGATGCAGGCGGTGAATTACGGTGTAAATTAACACGCTACTCAAGGTCGCTGATGCAGTTTACTCCTCTCTTCCTTTCTCCCTTCTCTCTCTTTCTCTCTCTCGCTTGACGACACTTTTGTCTTTCGCGCACGATGCGAAATTCTTGATTCCTAAGGACATTAGAAGACGACGCGCGTTGCCGGTTTGAATATGCTCGCGACTTGCGCGCAGCTTCTGAGATTATTTTGCGCGTATAACTCATTGTTGTTATAAGCGTCTATTAAGAGACGCGGTAGCGTCTCGACGCCAAGTACATAAAAGTATCCGCTGAATGAGTGTCACTGTCAAGACGCTGCCGTGTATCTTA
>QVNV01018664.1:0-89850 GCA_014825455.1 Pseudomyrmex pallidus
TACTGTCGAAACACGTGAATACCTCGTTCGTCAAATAATTTTCTGCACAAACTAGTAATAATAAATTTTATCTCTCTTTTTTATATAATTCCGAAAATACTAATTTTTTCTTGTCTTAATTGCTACAAACATTTTTTTCTATCTTCCAAGTTTTTTATTATTTTACAAACGTGTTTGAAACTAGCGTGTCATGTAAAACAATCTCGTCGCAATTCTGCCTCTCTTTTTTTCGGAAATTCGCGTAAGAAAGAAAAAGGACCGTGGCTTACGCGTGCGCGTGTCCGTTCCCTAAGACGGGAATACGTATGTCAGACGGTCGGTGGGCTCGACGTTGCGTAACAGGCCATTACTACCGGCAACGGTTCGCCTCGTTCGCGTCGTGTCTCGAGCACAGCGGGCGACGGGCAATTTGCGATACAATTTAAAGAAGACAGCTCTCCTCCCGCGTAGCCTTCTTTCCTCGTGTTCCTTCCGCGTGCCACCCCGTCGGTTTCCTCTCACCAGCGCGCGCGCACGCTTTATATTTTGTGCTTGTAATGGCGAAACTTTTCCTTAACGACCCTGCATCCGCTTGAATTATGCGCGGCGCGCACCAACGACGACATATTTTTTTTTCTTTTATCTACGTGACCGTGTTCGATCTCCGTTGTTTTTTATTCTTCCTTCTGTTGCTGTTTGTTTTTCCTTGCAAATGCAACATGTAGTTTTAAATACGTACACATTACGTGTCATGATAATATCCGAATAAAAAAAAAAAAACGCTAGAACTTTATAGCGCATGTAGAAGTTTGTACAACTTTGAAGCTTAGTTTTAAGTTTCTATTTGAAATCACATTGAGCAAACCAAGCGAAAGGATATAATTGCTTTATCGTCTCAATATTAGACTTCGGTACATAAAGTGCCAAGTCACGAGAAAAAGTTTTGAGCTAGAAATAGTTGGTTTAAGTTAGACAATTAAAAAACAAAAAAAAACAATTCTCGACAGTCACTTTTACGATATTCAATGCCGTGCAGGTGGCTATTCGTCAATGCAAATCCGCAAGTTCTCCCCATTCATACAAATTCCACGCACATCGTTGCATCGTGCCGTACGGTTAATGGATGCAGCTCCCCTCGGGGGAATTCGAGAGAGGGGTACGTCGGCGAAGGAAGTGCAGGGTGCGGGTGGTTGGCTAGTGTGAGCCACGGAGAGCAGGGGATGACTCCAAACGTACGACCCGATAGGGAAATCCAACATACGTCCGACGCCCCACCGCGATATCCACCTTCCCCGTCTCTATATTCCACCGGCGATAACGTTTCCGGGTGTTGTCTCCACTTCCGTGCTTTATCGTCCCTTGACTTATGTGCTAACTATCGGAAAGATTTCGATTTTCGGTTCTGCGAGGGAAATTAATAGCCTGAGGGTGGGATTCTGCCGGCCAATAAAACGGAAGATCTCCGCGTGAGAGATTTTACGAACGACGTTGTTTGAACGAGGAGAACTTTATACGATATGAAATTCTTGCATATCGATTCCTCTAATTGTGCGTGAGTAAAAAACTCGCATTTTTATGTGAAAAAAATAAAAGGGAGTTTACGTGTTTTTTTTTTTTTTTATTTTTTACGACGTGTACAAAGCGAAAAAAAATGCTGGTGATTTCTTATACTTACAAGAAAAAGTTCGGAACGTCTTCGTTTTTATTAAAAAACACCCATCATCGCTCCACATGCGACTCATACAAAAAGAGCTCAACGTATAGAAAAATAAAATGCTTGTCAAAAAATTTGTTAAACACATGTTTTACTTTTGCGATCAAGATCTTTAAGAAAATGCTCGGAATTGTAAAATACGCGAGAGGAAAATTAGACTTTTATCACCGCGCGTGATAAAACGTTAACGTTCGTGGCTCGGTTCGTTTCTTCGGTATTGTGCGCCGGACCGGCGAATAATATTAAGAAGCGCAATTTCGACGCTCGGCGCGGACGGAATTTACGATTCGCCTTTTGTTGCCGAGGGACACGGGCGTCTTTATGCGTTTTCGCGGAAGCGACTTTTTACCGAGTCCTTTGGAGGCGAAACTAATCGGAAAAGGCTTCCGCGTCGCGGAGACCTTTTTTTTTTTCATCCCCGGTTCCGTTTGCCGCGCTGCTTTTTCGCTTCTGCAGTAGCGAAATGATTATCCGACGCTTCCTCCTTTCAAGGAGGTCCCGCCACGACGGTGGTGCGCGCCCTCGTCCTTCTTGTGTGCGTGTGTGTGTGTATACACCTTCTCTTTCTCTAGCATATCTACAACCACCGCAGCATTCTCTACTCTATATCTCCCTACTCTCGTCATCTTTTCAACTCCCGTATTCACCAGCCTTACACGCTGACTTCCGTGACATCTTTGATCACGGGACACATCTCCAGAGGCGGCGCGCCATTCGGTAGTGACCATCTAAGATTTGAATGGGGACTCGGCAATGCTTTTGATGTTGTCTCCCTGTTTGGCCCGGGCTGCTGACCGTCATCTCCCGTCTCGGGAATCTCTTCTACCAATTCGGTGTCACTTCGGCATATAATCACGCTTCGAAGCGCCGAAGCCTAGTCTATTAGCCGACCTGATCTTTACTCCGGGGAATGTCTTGCGAGCTGTCGTCCTCACTTAGAACGGGAATCGATCGGCAACTTTGCGAAACATTTTCGACCGAAGTAAATTCGGACCGTTAAGGAGCCGCGTCTTGGATGAACATCATACATATCAATCGGCTGCTTTGATGAAGTTTACATACTCCGATGAGAGTCTCGTTATAGCAAATATGACTGAATGAGTCTCAATTTGCTTCGCTACGGTTCGAGAAAATAGCATTGAATATAAAGTGGAGGTAAATCTTAGTCTCAAAGTAGTTCTCATAAAGTCTTTAGCATTCTGATCAACATTTAGTCCGCTAAATGCGGACTAAAACTCGCAAGCAGCTGCATTTAGCATCGGGCATATATTTAATTGAGCAAGTTATTCTCGATTTATCTCGCTCATATTTTAGCACTTGATAGACGAAAAGTTTTCCTTCGAAAAAGAATATTATCAATTCTGAAATTTAATAATGTTTGCTTACGCAGCGTTAGTTTTTTTTTTTATTTTTTTATATATTGATGTAAATCGGCAACGACGCGCGATCGACGAGGGATGAAAACTCTCGTAACTCTTTGCGACGGGATACTACACCGACAATAACACGGCGCACAATATCTCAAAGAGAAAATCTAAATCTCGATACGATTCCGTTCGTGTTCCGCAACGGTTGCCCCGCACTTTTATCTCGTGTCGTACTCGTCCGTAAAATTGCGCGCGACGTTTCAAGACGACACGAGAGACAGCGGAGAGACGTGCGCGAGACGACGATACCCCGCTCGTCGGGAGGTGGCCGCGATACTTTTTGGTCCCGTTGCGATTCCGCCGGGGCGTATGCGCGACAGCGAAACCAGAATTCTTGTCGGATGGCTGGCATCTCGAGGGGATGCAATTCCCGAAACCGGCCAACCATTACTACCGTCTCTTCCGCGCGCGCGTTTTTCCCTTTGTCAAGTCGTTCCACGGTTATTCTCAATCGACCGCTCGCTCGCGTTTCCCCCGCCTTTAAAAAAAAAACCTTTATCGCGCACGTTACATGTCCGGATTTCGATTTCATTAATATGCTGTCAGGACGAAAACTGTCACTTTACACGACGAATGAATGACAGTCGCGTCATTGGCTCTCGCCATGTTTGTCTGATTCCGGAATCGGTCTAATGTCGAGGTCCTGTTTAATGTCAACGCGAGATAAATGAGATACGATATCCGCGGCGTTAAATGTACAATGCGAATACTCACGTCTGGTCGTGCAAATACACTTGACATGCGACCTGTCAGATTTTCTGTCTTCATTATTATTAATATTATTTCTTACAATAAACAGGAAAATCTCTATAATACAAAAAAAGTATGACACACTAATTAAAAATAAATAAAAAAAATAATTACAAATGTTTGAATGATAAAATTAAACATTACAGAAAAACAAACCTTAATGTAACTCTTTATTTTAGAATACGACATTGTCTCGTCACTATTTCTCTTATACACGTCTTTTAATTGGCAGCGTCAATTTATTTGTCTTGGAGTTTATTTTGAACATACAGTAAATGTCCGCAATTTTCTCCCATCTTTCGATACGCTCTCGATTCATTACCCCAACAGAGCCATTACAGCAAAGCAAGAGGCTCTCGACGATTTATTGAGGCTCTTAACGAAGTTCCGACAGTTAGATGGCTAAGTTACTCGTTAACGTCCGACGGAAGGGCCGCGGTTCCGCGGCCTGCGAAAAATCGCAAACAAACTTCGCAAGACGGCCAATCGCGCCAGCTCCGGCGACTAATCGCTCAAAAGTTATAACGAGAGAGATCCGGCCGTCGAGTTATTACGCTTGAAAGTGAAGAAAACAGGTGAAGAAGCAATGGAAGCGGAGAGACAGAGAACCGAAGGGAAAGACTGCCGCGGTCAAGCTCGGCGAATTTCCGCGAAGAAAATCGAGTTACAACCCACCTCGAATGTAACTCGAAGACACTCTCTGTGAGAGATTCAATCACACTTTCGACCAACTTTTGTCTTTCACGAAGAAGCGTCCGAATCTTCGCAATTTCTGAAAGAGAATTACGTTTTTCTTTGAAACGCGTTTGCGTGTTTGCTTGTATAGACACGCGAGATAAATGTCACAACAAACGAACAAGTATCGATCGAATATTTATTAAAAAACTAATTATAAAAAAGTACTTGTATAAGATAATTATTTTAAATATTAAAAAAATATCGGATTACTTCTTTAATAAATATCTTTAATATATAATTTTGGGACATTTATGTACTTTAAAAACATCTCGAAACGTTTCTCGCGCTTTAATATCATCAAATTAAATATAATAAGATTGTATTTGATCAGTAACATATTGCGTAGATGTGATCACAGAAGAGGGTTGCACGGAAGAGTGTGATCCAGACGGGACGAAAGGGGGGAAGGAATACAGCACCGTCGGGGGTCACGGAATCACGGGGGATGATTTCACGGGACGGTGGTTGGGTGAGTGTCATGCCATCGGATGGTGTAGCTATGTGCTTCATGTATCATGTACGGCGAGTCAAGGGGGAGGCGCATATACTCGCGCGTGAGAGAAACGAAGGGGGTTGAAAAGGGAACGGAAACAAGAAAGGATGTCTCTCCGCACAATGTGACGAGGGTGGGAAGGGGAAGGAGCATTCGATTTCGAAAGCAGATGTCGCTTCCGAAACACGCCTCGTGCCCTGCATATTTATCCGCAAGGAAAGAAGAACGCGATGTTCTACGTTGAAGAACGGCGGGGGTGGATAAACGATTTTCGGTGAGTCCCGGGCGGAGAGATTCGCGATTTGATTGTTCCCGAAGGCTCGCGGAATATGTCGCGCGGTGGGGACGCGGATCGTTGCATCTTATTGTGCTCGCGGTTCGTGTTCTATAAAATTCAAATAATACGCGCGTTGCAATTTTATAAAATATCGATGTCATAGTTTTATACATGGAGGAAGCTTGCGAGAAAATATGAGTGCGCATTGAAAGATTTTTTATTATAAAATGAAATGAATAACATAACATACATATATAGCTTATATATTTTAATATTTGCATTATGAATGATACGAGGTGCGTCGGGTTTTGTGTGTATACTACAAATTATATAAATAAAAATAGAATGAATAATGACCCATATGTGGACAGATACATGTGTACAGAAGAAAGAGGAGAAAAAGAGGGAGAAAGAGAGGAAATAGACAAACGCGAACTAACAGAGACATATTAAGGACGCTTGCGGGGGACACGTTGCGGGAAGGGCGGAACAACGAGTTTATCTGTCCGCGAAAAACTTTGAACTCAGCGCACACAGAGGAAATTTTACTCGGCTGATGGTTCGTTAGTAATGCCGGTTTTACAGATAGAATCGCACTTTGAGAGTGCGGGCTCGCGCGAGATTTTTTTTCTCTTTTTTTATTTTTTTTGTGTAGTCGGCCGAGCGCGGAGGGCCGGCGAAACGAGCGTGTCAAAGCAAGTCCGTATGTTTCTCACTCGTGGCGCGCGCATAATGCCCGGTCGTCCCGCATAAAAGTTAAGTAGTATGAAAATGAATGAATCGCCGCATTTAAATAAATAACCGCGCGGCTCCCGCGGACAATGTTGCGCTCGCTAACGCAAATCCGACGCGAATGAGAAACATTCCACTTCCCCGGCGTCCGTTTCCAACTCGTTTGTACAAAATACTCATTATAATACATTGCGTGTTACTGTACAATTACATCATGCTGTTTGGACTTTCCCGTGCGGGCAACGGCATCGTTTAAGACATTTGTTTTGCAGTTATGTATTTACAAAACAAAACAGTACGGAAATATTACGACTTTGTGTGCGCGTGAGTCTTGAAAATTAAAATTTTAATATTTACATACGCACGCGATATGCATTTTCCTCAGTTTTAATTGACACGATAATTCACGAGATAAAACTGCAAGAGATGGGGAACAGTTCACTCTTTGAGATTTAACGAGCGGTTTTATCGAATTGCTACCAAATATTTGTTCTCGAATTCGTTGCGCTTTGAGTCAGAAATTTTCATCCCGGTCACGTGGTCAAAAGCTCCCACGCACGAGAACCTGAGGAACGAAGTGAAGAGGCTGCTGGCTAGTGTGTGCGCGCAAACCCTCTCGCGCGCATCACTCACGCTTCGTGAAACACATTCATGTCAATCCCAGGCTCTATGGTGCGTACGGGGTTGTGCGCTGAATTCCCGAGAACTGTCCTTCTGAGTGTGATCTTGTGCATAGGTATTTTTGTCTTTTGACTGCAGTTTTTTAGATTTATTTGTCCCCGCTGTGTAAATACTCTCTTGTATAAATACATGATATTCCAAAAACGTTAACTGTGTAATTTGCAACGCGCGATGTTATTGATACTTGTTAAATTTGTATTAAATCTTTTAAATTAAACATAATCGCGCGAAACGAAGGGAAAGAGAATATACTTGACTGGTTTGTGTTATTTCAACAAACTCTCTTTCGGTTTCGCGTGTGTGTGGAGGTTATTTCGTGATTGAACTACCATAATATACTTGCAACGCGGTGTTTATATTTTTCGACGGGGAATATTACTTCGAGTACGGACGAGTTTCACATCTATCGTATTTTTCCACAAGTCAACACGTTCTGTGATCACAACGTCGGCAAGTTTCAACGTGTTTTCAGCACGAGCAATGGCGTTTTTTTTTCTTTTTTTTTGTTTTATTATACATGTTATTATACCGTATTTTCAATCTCTTTATAACGCAACGCCAGAGTTACCACGGATCTCTGTCCGCATGGAAATGTGAGTAATATTATTTTCCGTATATAATAATTTAAATTCGTCAGCGTCTGCGTAAGCCGAAATTATGGACCCTTTTCACCGAATGCAAACGAAGACCACCTTGAAAGCGGACCATAAACGACGCGGAAACCTGGTTATAGTCATGGAAATCTCACTTGAGAAAGGCTTTCAAATTTTTCTCCGGGCCGCCTTTAAACACGGCGATACTTATGCAAACGCGCTTCGTGAATATGTTAGAAGAACCGACCACGCGTACATAAATGAATGCCGCATGAAAGATCTCGTAAACAGAGAGACCGATGAGAACAAAAGTAATGGTCCTGTTTTTAATTATCACGGAGACGCAATATTATTTTAAATATTACTAAAACCATTTTAAACAAAATATTTATTAAAAACATTTTATATTTAAACTTACCGAAAAATTTCAAACGTGTTTTCACATGTTTTAAATTTGACTTTTAATAATTGTGAGACGTTTTCGACAGAAATAATTTTTAATTAAAGTTTATCTGTGTAAAATGATTGGAATCGCACGATGTGAAATTTATTTTCAAATTTATAATAATAATAATAAGATACGTCATTTATTTTTAATTTTTCCATAATATATTTTATCATCGAAAAACAGTCAGTGCGGTCATTATTTTTAGAGTCCGATGTACTAAAGTTACCATGAAGAAACACGATGCAAGAAAATTAAATCGAACGCTAACTCGCGAGCTGAACAAAATCCATTAATTCGAGACGAAAGCGGATCTCGCATACTCGGCTTCTTCTAACTCGTCGTTCTTTTTCCCGTTTTTTTTTCTTTTTCGAAACGAAATGTCGCGCGCTTCGTCTTTCCACGAGAGGACAGGTCCGTCAGCATGTTCGTTAGTGCTGGACAGACGGGCGACGTAAAGCGCGAGCCTTCCCGAGTAAATTGAGCGAACGAAGCGAATCTCCCGACCGGCCGAATGTCGAGGAAACGAATAAAGAGGATCGACAAAGCGCGCAGGCAAAGAGTAATAAACGAGGGCGGGTTGTGTTAGTCGGGGGTGGATGAAGGGTCCACTTCGAGCCGGCTAGTTTTACAGTTCGTACGCGGGAACGAGTACTTTCCCTCTCTCTCTCTCTCTTTCTCTCTCTCTTTCTCTCTCATCAAATAAGGAGCAGACGGAGTTGCTGAGACAAAGCAAACAATTATAGGCGTCGTCGCCTTTAATGGTAGAGACGCCGTCCGACAGCGTTGCCTATTATCAGCCTCCTTTTCTTGTGTTTTCTTACCAGAAAACCGCCTTAACTCTCGAAGTCATTGACGCTTGATGATTTCATATAATTAACGATATCGAAACAAATATTTCTGCTAGGAAAACGGTGTTCAATTTATTTCAAATATTTGTACCTTCCGATATATTTCAGATACTTAAAGAAAAACCTAGATATAAGTCTCGAGAGAATCAGTGTCAAAAGTTAGACTTGAACAGTGGCGAATGTTAGCGATCGTACACGCGACGTGATATTGTTGTTCGTTGAATAAAGCTGCGCTTCGGAAAAATACGAGAGAGCAAAGTCTTTTCGCGCGGTGTCTCCGAGGAGCCGTAACTCCATCGATGATTGCTGTTGCGGAATGCACGCCGCGGCATTCGCGGCGTCTCGTAGTCACTTCCTTCGCGCACGTGACTGAGTGTGCAGTTTACCCACTCAACATTTCAAACACTCAAAACTCGAGTTAATCGCTGAAGCGAGAGCGTTTACTCAGAACCATTCTGCGTAAGGAATGGTTGCACAAGATGGAAAGGGTTGGTTGATGCAATGAGAGGAGAGAGAGAGAGGGAGAGAAGAGAAGAAGGAAGAGAGATTGGCAAAAAGAGAGAAAGAGGTACAGAGTAAAGAGGTTGCCGGGGATCCCGAACGAATCGTTGCGAGGGAAGGGGAAGGACGGTTTACCAATAGCAAACTATATATATATATACAAGGTTGCACAAGGAGATTAGGATCCGTGCGGGGGTTAAGATCAACCGTGTAAGACAGGAGAAAATAATTGCTCACATAGTCTCATTACCAGTATATAACTGTGTTTGTTTTTCTTGAAAGTACATAATAATAAATAAAAAAGATAAGATATAAAATAATCTATTTAAAATGTGTGTGTAATATCGCGTTAAAATACAGGAAGGAAGAGAGAGAGAAAGCGCTTATAACATGCCATGCGGTCTTTAAAATTAATCACGTTGGCTGAACAAATCGCGAGCATGCCGGAAGGTTCCGCGGGCGCGGGTCGGAGAGGACGGAAAAATAATTAAAATCAATCGGCAGAGCGCGATGAAAGGGCGCGGTATAAGGTGCATGACGGGTAGAAGGAGCGAGAATAAATACCCACCTAACGAGCGCGGAAATTGACGGACCCGTCTGAGGGTACTTGAGTCCCGGGCACTTCCCCTCTCATCGGAACGTCGGAGGTCGAGCGATACCTTTGTCCCTCGTTAAATTCCAAAGGCAGAGCGATATTTTGCCCGCAGGCCGTTCTTTCGTAGACGATATCGACGTGAGAATAAATATGATATTATATCCACGAATTTATTTTCTCGACAACGTGCCCTTCTTTCTCTTCTCTCTTTCTCACTCTCGGCCAAATGCTAGAAGAACTCCGCGCGAAACAGACGTTCATTATCCGCGCAAATTAGGCGACGTTTTATTTTTTCGCGGCTTTGATCAACACGGCATCTCAATTAGCGACAATATCGCGTACGACGGAACGTCCGATCTCTGAACGCTTACGCCAATTAGAACACTCTAAGGCCAAGAACGACGTCAGGCTGCAGCCGATCTCTGCCCTTCGGCAATCCCTCAGGGTCCATTCGCCGCATCCTTGCCCTCTAATTAGTCCGTTCGATAAACTGGATTACGCCTTGTCTCACACATCCTTTATCCTCGACCGCTTCTATGTTGTCTGTTCACACAGAACTGCATCGTGGAACTTACGCCCGTTTAACTCTTTTTATATTATATTTATAAAAGATGAAAAATGAATCTTTCGTAAAACAACTTGATATTCTTTTCAATGCAAACGTCAATTTACGATGGCAGATTCGAATATTTTCTATGCAATATTTTGTTAACAAATATATTGTTTCTTTTTTCGTACGTGTGTGTGCGATTCTTGCTAGAATGTGAATTATATAACAGACAACTGGCAGACGAATTAAATCTGTGTTTATAAATACAATATTGTGCGAAATTGTGTCATTCATGAATATGTAAATGAATACGGTTAAATTTGATCGCGCATAGCACGGCGTTATACGATGACCTATCGAAAAAAGTATTACGGCCCCAATCTCCGAGCTAAAAAAGTTAAAATTTTAATGCGCAAGTCTTATAAATTATGCAATAGTCTTTTTCAAAAGTGTTACGCTATTAAAAAAAAATAGAATACGCTTTCACACACACATACTTATTTATGTTAATCACAATTCCAGAAAGAGAGGCGCAAGCTCCTCTTCCCTCGCAACAATAAATTGTTCAAAATTTGTTTTTTAAAATAATTATCTCACGTATCGAGAAATGTAATTATAAATTTGTGTGATATAATTTTTAATGTAGATGTGATAAACGGAAAAAGTTGAAAGCGGAACGGATTGCTCGGGAATACAAAATAGACGTACGACTCGGAGAAGGGAGATGAGACTTACGGTCGCGGGTTGATGGCTCGTCCTCAACGAAATGGCGCAGTGCGTCTTCCTTGAGACGATTCCGATACACTTGATCTTCGGGACAGGTAAACGGTTCGTAGCCAGATAGCGTTACAAGATCGTTCGTAGTGGTTGTAACAACGACGGAGAATTTCCGGCCCTACCCGGCTTCTGAAATATCGGCGAAGTTGCGAGAAAGTAGCGGGGGAGAGGACCTCGAGAGCCACGGAGCGGAACTCTAGCCGGAGACCATTGTTCCGCCGAAGCCGGTAACTTCGCGGAATCGCCACATACATTACCGGAACGAGTGGCGATGGGCGACGCTCCGGCTATCTTTAACTTTGCGTCTTTCTGCCATTTTTCAGCCACCTTAGCGCGAATGCCAATAACGGATGTCTCTTTCTTTTATCACTCGATAGCGTCGTGATTGAGATTGTCTTGGTCTTAAAAAAAAAAAAAAAGAAAGAAAGAAATACCGTTTGCGCGAACGTCGTCCAATTATTAAAATAATTACGCGAACTCAAATATACACGTGTTGTAATCATAGCGCCGGATATCCATTTTATCGGATACCTGCTGCAGTAGCTGTGTGTGTGCGCGCGCTCGCGCGCTGATAAAGTGATGGCTATCGAACATCTTTTCCTCGATCCGCCAACCCAATTAATTAACTGAGAAAAAGGGAGGTTACCATCATGACGGACCCCCTGTCCGTGCTCGATATTCATTTACGTTGACGGCTATATTACGTCGAGTGCTCCGCTTGTTTTCCTCTCGTGCTATTAGTGATGTGCAAAGACACGTTCCCTGATGGAACATTACTCGAGCTAAATTGCACGTCTCGGAACACAAAGGAAGAGGGTGCGGGAGGAGGTGGTCGATTATGATAACGCGTTACGAGTGATTCGGTCAGCGAAATTGCGGTAATTTTTTTTCTTTCTTACTTTTTTCTCACGACAAAACGAATGAACTCGCAGATAACTTTTCGAATATCTCCTCCTCCTCCTTCTCCTCGTTCTCTCGAAATTCGTACGTAATATTTCGCGCGTGACTGTCGGCTATTATCGGGGAGACCGCGGTGTATTAAGTACCATCTCTTATCCCGACCCCCACGAATCGCCGAAAACGCTGACTTCAAACGTGAAGTGTCTATCATTAATTTCAGCTCCGGCTTCTATACATGCGCCTTCAGCGCTTGTTTGTAACGACGAATCGTCGACGCGTCGATTATACCATATGATTAATGACTTGTTGTACAGTCATCATTCATCTCTCTGGAAGGTGGTAAATAGCGGGTTCTTGAAAGGAATGTTGTGTCCACACGTGAATACGTGCCTTACTGCGCTTCGACATTAATTTTGTCTCTAATGCACTAAGTACTTTTTTCTTTTTTTACTTTGTAGGATTGCTTTTTGAAGTTGCTTGAAATATATATATAGAGAGAGAAGTAATTTTGATTGAAATACTGTATGAGAGATGAGGAAATGTATTAATAGACAAACTTGAATGGCATCTCTCAATCAAAAATCCTTAGAAAAAATTAATTAATCTTAATAAATAACAAACATTAAATTAATTTGTCTTGTTTTATAACAAAATAAAAACAATGCGCAAACACTTGATCTTTGAAGTTATCGGTTTACACATTGTTGACTGAAATATTGCAAAATTCGAGACATAGAGAAACAAAACGCAGATGGCCGGGAAGAGGGCAAGATCGGCAAATAGGATCGCGCTTCTTTGATGTGCCTCGCCTGTGTCAGGCCGCACTCCTCGCCTTCTCTCTGCTTTCTCGTTCTCTTCCCGTCTATCCTTGCGCTCCTCTCCATTCTCCTTCCCGCAGCAAGGAAGGAGCAGCATTTCCCCATTACCGATAAGATACCGATCGCGATGCATGTACACCCACCGGCACTAATCCGCGCGATAGCCTGATAATTGAGCGAACGTTGGACGCCGGAAATACGTAACAGCAGTTACTGTCACGCCAACGTCGATGCGGGATTACGAGTCGCTGGTCGTCCTTGCTCGTAACCGGGAGTCAATTTGCGGTATCCACAAATCACGTTCCGGGATCACCGGAAGTGTCCGGAGCGACGCGATTTTACAGAGCTGAAACGACGTTTTTTTCGACCGTATTTGTGAAAAATCAGACATAATACATACTTTAAATGGACATACATTTGATGTAAAATATAAATTAATAAATTAATATGTTACACAATTACGTTAAAGTAATTATCACATACAAACGTTATAAATGAATCGTGCAATAAATCTCTACATTTAAATTATAAGTTTGGGAAAAATACGAGCTTGGTTTGCAATTCGCTAATATTTGGATTTCTCGTAATTTATTAAAATTGCTCGTTACACACATATTTTTCGTCAGAACTGCATGTAACGAGATCACACCGAGTGAATATTAACTCAGATATTGATTTAACTCTAGATATAGATCATTGACATCAGGCAAATATGTTACACGTGTGTTAATAATTAGTAAATTTCGCACATAGAGCGCATGTTAATAATTAGTTGTCCTCAATATAATGAAAATTTAACGCTGTTCCGAAAATTTCTAATTATTACTTGTGTCTATATACTTCGAAGGTAAAACGTGCTTTAATTACCAACGCGATCACACGAAAATACATTCTCCAGCTTCGCGCTTTATGATTATCGGGCCAACTTTTCGTGACCGAACTTTCTGCTCGTCGAGATCGAAGCGGTTCATCGAGTGATGTCAGTTTTAATTGGTCATTTGCCTCGCCGTTATTAGGATTGTAATTAACTCGTGAATTTTAACGTGTCGCTTTAATTATCCGCATTTTGATCTTGTTGACGGAAGCGACGGAAAATTTTGCAGCTATACGTATTTACGCTGCGAGAGATTTCGCTTTGCGAAATTTCGTGATAAATCTCGATTAATCCAATGCGAGGTATCCTGTCGCTCGGCACGCGACCAATCCCGAAGAAGCGATTGCCAATCGCCGCTTGATTCGCTCGGAATAGACATTCCCGTTTAGTTAACTTAGTCGGTTCTTTGATTAGTTAACCCGCTACCGTCTTTGTCCGTGCGAAAGAGGATAGACGAGGCGACGGAAGCTCCCTCGAGAGCTTTCCCGCCCCTGAGTGTAGTAGAACACTCTCTCCTTCGCTTCCGCTCTCTTGCCCGAGACTCTTCCCCTTACGTTTTATAGACTGAGATGAGAGAGCGGCCGTTCGGGCGGAAAATCGCTTTAAACCGCGCCGACTAATATTAACTTTCTCCTATCGTTTCACGAAATTCCCGAACTCCTTTTTTTTTTCTTCTTTTTCTTCCCATCACGGATGCCGGGATCGCAAAAAGCTCTTCCCTTCCGTGGGGAGAGCGCGCGCTCTCTCCGAAATTTCCTTATTTACTGTTCGGACGGTCGGCTTTGTGTAAACTTCGTTTTATCCCGCAAACGGCGAATGTTTTCCTCTCTCCATCTTGCTCGCTTTCGCGATCGATGCGTCTGGAATTTTGTAACGAGAGAACAGATCGGTAACACGCGTCGCACGATACTTTCCTGCAATCGCGATTGATCAGAACTTGTGATCCGAAACAATATGACTGTTGAATCTCGGTGATATATAGCAGCACGAGAGAGAGAGGAACGAGGCGAGAGAGCGGAGGCGAAAAGAGTCGCGAACAAGCGCAGCAGGTCACTATTTCAACCGGCGAACTTTATGCGAGCGATTTTACGGCGCAACAAACTGTCGCGTCCGCAGCGTGAAACGGTAATGCTTCCCGCTCATATAACCAGCCGCAGTTCTACGACGAGTATAACTCACGCGAGCTAACCGTCCGTTAAAGCGCCACGGCACGCACCCGGTGCATGAGAGTCCGAGAGGCAGGAAAGACCGGAGCGCAAAATGACATTCACAAAATAAATGATCAAGAAAAATCAAATGTACGCGATATTATGTAACAAAAATTATTAATCTTGTATATCTTGATAAAAGGAAATTATTATTACTGCTAAACACCAGTGTGTACACTGGTATCGTTTTTACGCGATGATATTTAAAACCGTCAGTCGCACGTAACGTTTTGTTCGAGATTTCTCATGGGGAACAAAAGTATTGACCCGAGTATCAAGCTTTAATCAACCGCCGTGAGTGAAAATATTAACCGCGGACGGCGCGTGTGGCGAGTCAGCGCGGAGCATAAAATTGAGAGAAAACATATCGCGGGCTGTGTCGGGGTGCAGGTTCGTGGCGTTACCGCGCGCCACACGTTGATCGGGAAACGCGACAGTCGTACAGTCCCGCGGGATGTATAACGTCCGACGACCTCAAACACGCATAATCCGCGCGAAATTACTGCGTGCCGGCGAAAAGCTCCGGCGTAAGTTTCGAAAGCGGAGGCTGTGCGCGGCCAAATATGTACTCTGGGGGTGGCCAAACACACGAGTCGTCTTTTACGCGACGAGCAGCTGTATGTGCTAAAATATCCATGGCCGACATACGTCGTATACAGCCTGTGCAAAATGCGGCGTTAATCCCGCACCGCGTTCGGGCCGGTGTGTGTGCAAACTTTCCGCGAAAAATACCGTCGGAAAGCTCAAGTGTGCATCGTATATGTAAATTACGTGAAATATGTATGCGCGTGCACAAACACACACGATATATGCATAGAGAGAGAGAGAGAACGTTTTTCCCCGTCTTCTCCTTTACGCTTGGATTGCTTGATCACTTTTAGAGACTCAATCTGATTTTTATTCCAAACAACGAGCGGTGCGAACACTTTGCTTTTGATGATTTTTTTGCAGAAATTGTGCTTGACATTCGCGCGTCGAGGTATTGAAAATGAAAAGTTGCTGACTGATGACGGATCTCCATCAAATTTTCGCTAACGGCAAATCGACTACGAATTTGTCAGCCTTCAGCCGAAACGATATTCAATAACGTCCGCACGGCCCGTACATAGAAAAATAAACCATATTCATAGCGAAACAGGTTTACAAAATATACGAGCGAAAAAAAAAATATTTTTTTCCGTTTCCCAATACGATAACTTCTAACTCGCTGTGCAGCCATTCGCGGCCACGTCGCCGCAATAAAATCATTCTCTGCTTCACTTTGCACACATAAAGTGTTTAATATTTTAATCGCTTTTTATTTTTTTTAATCGCTCGCTTAACGAGCGTGACGCCCGTGAGAATATTTCGCGTTTTGCGACATGTTCAATCAAAATAGTCGATTGAGTTTTGGATCCGCGATATAGTCCATTGAACGAGTCAGTTCGTCGTTTCGTTCATTGTTTTTACTTCCCTGTGTGCGTTATTGTGTTCTTTAAGCGACGTTTCTTATAATAAAAATCCGTGGATTTTACAATTACTTTCTATAATCCTTTATTCAGAGTAGAAAACATTTAGAAAATATTATATCTGTACAAACAAGTGTGTATAATATTATATTTATAATATATATTTATAATATTATAAAGAGAACATGTAAAACTTATAAAACTTCTATAAGTAATCATACAATTCGATATTTTCTTCAATTTTCATAACCGGTCGAATTGCGGCGCTATGTGTTTTGAAACTCGCAAAGACCATTGACACGCGCTGAGGGCATGATAACAGAAAAACAAGTACGTGAGCCGCGCGAGCATTCAGAACGAAATAAGACTCGAGTCGAGTTGCGGCAAGTACATGTACATACATCTGTGGACAATATATATGTGTGTGTGAATATACAATGCGTGTAAATTTCGTTCGGACGGTGATCTCTTCTTTACTTCTCTTGCTGCAATATTGTTATTTGTATTTTGAAAAGAAACTATTGAGAAAGAAAGAGCTAAGGATTATGCCGACGTTCGAGATACGGTAAATCTGCGCTGATATTAAAGTTTGCGAGAGTTTTTGACTTGTTAATGGGTATTAATAACGGCGTGTTGCGCCTTCCTTCTAGCCAGGTATGCTTAATATATACGCCCCCGCATATGCTTCATAAACTTCCTTTTCACGTTACAGAATAATGAACAACAACAGCGTGGAGCAACCGGATCCGGATAATATAAAGATGTTCGTGGGTCAGGTGCCTCACGACATGGACGAGAACGACCTGAGGACGATGTTCGAGGAGTACGGCCGCGTGCATCAAATCAATATTTTGCGGGACAAAATTACCGGCAGTCACAGAGGTGAGTTTTATGATCGCACGACTTTTCCGACCGATCGTGCAATTCGCACAAAATCGCGAACAATCGCGAAGGAAATCTCTCGAAATGTGGAAAGAACGCGATGAAACATTAAAAGCGCGCAGTTGTAGAGACCAATGTAATTCCAAACACGCGTTTATTCTTTCGGTGAAAACTTAACAAAAGAAAAACTAAATACATTTCAGTCTCTTTGCAAAGTTTATAAACGGATTTTCCACATTATCAGAGATTAAATTTCCGTTTTGTAGCGATGTAATACTTATAAAATACCGAACGGTTTATTATAAAGAATGTGTGTATGGGTGCTGATATACCTACTGTGCGTGCGTCAGTAATACTAACGTTACTCGATTAACGAATAATCGGAATACCGCTTTATTTTTGAAAACGATTCTTGAAGTTGAATTATGCCAATAAACTCTCTCGCTGGATATCAATTAATTCGCCCAAAATTCTATTTTCAACTACTTCGATTAAACCGATCTATCGCTTTCGATGTAATCGAATTTTCAATATATTTGACGGCGCTGCGTTTTGATGTTAGCGACGTAATCTCGTATTGAGACTTGTCAAAATTAGCTGTTATTCCGAATAACATGGTTTTCTTGGAATTCTTATTATTGGTATTCCTATTATTTGATACGCCAATAACTCGTGAATTCATTAACGCGTGATATAATTACAATTCTTTTTTTTTTAGCTTTTTTTACTTGTTAAATAGTTAAAAAAAAATGTTGTATAGAAGAAACTGAAACTTTATTACCGTTATATCGAGTTTTAAATACAGATAAGAGAGATTAAAGATAAATTACACTCACAATGGTCAATATGAGTGCTCGGTGCTAGTCGCTGCTGCGTTGTCGGCATATCGATCGAGGGTGGTAGCAATTCTCCCCTTGCGAGAACTGTATTATATACTGTCCGAATGTGTGCAGGCGCGCTGCCACTGAAATATGCACATGCTCTCTAATAACGAGCTTTAACGCTCGCTAAACGTCATCTGCACCGGCGAAAGTTCGCGCATTTACTTTCGCCGGTACAGATGACTTCAAGTTTGCGGCCGGGTGCGGAAGTCAGGTGTCGCGTGGTTGCGATTTGCCCGCGCTACGTGCGACTATAATATCGATTTCCTGTGCATACGCGAGACCGAAATTCGTTGCGGATAGAAGCGTAATTGCAGTCGCATCGTGATAAAGTTACATCCGAAATAGAGAAAAGAGAGAAGTCGCAGCAATAGTATATCGAATTCGCAAAAAATATTCGTATATTAATACTGTCACTGTGCGTCGCAAATAAGTTAATTTATTTCCAAGAAATGGTGGTTTTTAGAAATTAAATAAGCGGATTTTCTTGACAAGGGAGGGAGAGATAAAATTTCGCAGATAAGTAGATCTGTATGTAAAATGTACACGCGCGCGTTGCGTTATCCGAGACGGAAGGCGCGAAACGTTGGGATTCTGAGAACTTCCGGAATAATTAATGTGGGCGAATTGTAAACGTCATGCGCACCTGCAAAATTGATGGCGGCAGCCAGTACAACTGGGATGAAATTCGTTCCCCCATTGTGAAAATTTAACTTGATTACCGTGACGTAATGGTGAATTAATGTCCCGCTCGCGGGCCGTTTGTTTAATGCGCCGCATTTTAGATTTCAAAATCTCTGTCAACGTGGAGAGTTTCAATTTCACAATAAAACGTTCTAATTACTGCTTCCCGGTTAACATTTTAGCTGATAATCGTCGTACCAGACGATTTCTTGTTAAAAAACGACAAAGTATTACGTAAAACGCTTTACACAGAGTCGCTTTGTCATTTTCTTACCGTCTGCCAAAGATAGTCGGACATCTCGCGTAAACTCATTTCGAGGCAACACGTGAGCACTCTGTCAATTTAAATTATACCAAGTACTTAAGTAAAAATGCTTAAGTAATAATACGCTCGACATGTGGCGGGGTTGTCTGGCGGGGTTGTCTGAGGGAACAACGAAGGAAAAAAAAGCGCAGAGGGTAAATTCTACAATATATCGAGAGAGGCGCTTTATCTCACCGGTGGAAATAAAACGCGGAATTTTCGAGAAATTCTATATTAATTAAGTCGAGCAGCCGAGAGCTCTCGGTGTAAGCTCTGCTAAAAATTAACAAAGGGTACCTGTGGAATATATTTGATTTACGCTAGAATAAATTTAAACTTTAAATTATACACGAGATGTACATACGTAATGTCTTGTCGTGAACAAATGGCTCTTTGGTCGTTTCATTGGATATTTCGTCATTTGTTTACTTTTATCCTTTTTCTGCAAGATTGATTATAAAAATATTGATAAATTAAATAATTTTATCGATAAAATATGTAAAAATCTCGTCTTAACGTAACAAAAGTTTCTTTTATTTTTGTAGTTCTTTTTTTAATTCTTTTAATGGGATATTCTTCTCGTAAATAAATAAATTTATAAAAAATCGAAACTTTTGCATTCGAAACATCTGCGAGATCGGAATCACTCGCTCGAAAATCGATATCGCGGAACAAATCCACGGAATGTTCAATTTGGCGGATTGACAGTGGACTTCACGGCGAGGCTCCTTTTATACCCGATTAAAACAAGTGCAGAACCGTGTTCCGCAATGAAGACCTTCGAAATTGCCATCTTGGCCAATATATTGGAATCTCGGAAGTGTCCGACTGCGTCCGCCTCTTGTCGCAAAGTAGCGGAATTCGATACTCCGTTACTTTGTGAGACACGCTACGGAAACGACAACGACGACAGGGATCCTCTGCAAACAGGGCAAGAGGAAAGCTGCTGTCGCAGAATTTTCCGCGTGGAATTCCGTTGCCCCCGCTGGGCGAAAAGACGTCGGGAAATGTTTTAGTTAAATTAACAGAGTTCTCTCTTTCTCTCTCTCTCTCTCTCTCTTTCTCTTTCGCGCGACGATGCCATCCTGTGTCGATTGCAAATTCCTCTTCGACGAGTTTCCTGTTAGTCCCGTTGTCTCGCAACTGTATATATACGGTATCGTTGCAAGACGCGCGTTTTGTCCCTCGCATCTCTCTTTCTTTCTTTCTTTCTCCGCTCGAAAACCTTCTCTCTTCGCGCGCACCGGGAATACTTCGTGTGAGAATCGCTCCCGAAGATTTGTTTGCTTTACACAGGAACAGCGAATCGACCTTCCGCCGCTTGTTACGCCCAGAAGTACACCCTGCTATTAATCACGCGGCTCTATTAATCGTCCTTAAGTCGCGCCGTGCTCGCGTCACCTCGCTCTTTCACATTGAAGAAAGGCGAAGTTCGTTGACGCTGCTGTCTTTAAGGACCGCTATAAGGGATCGGCTCTGCTATTTGTCAGTCGTGTATAGCGTCTGAAAATGGCTCGGGAAGATCGATATCCTTTCTAAAGACTACCGAGTGCTTTACCATCACTCAACTTAATCGGTTTCCTTCTGGCATGCCGTTTTGACGGATGACATAGAAACATTTTCTAATGTTATAATGCAAACTTTCGCGCAACCTTCGAGTTTTTCAACTGTGTGAGAGAAATAAAAGCCAAGCGCTGAACGCGCGAAATATATATTTTTTAATGTAAATTAATACGCATTAAATTCACAACTCGAAAATCTTAAATTTCTTTAAAGTTTTATTTAAAAAAAAAAGTTCTTATTTCGACTACTCTCGCAGAAAATGTTTCCGAAGTGTCTTCTTTGCGCGGCGGTGATGCGATAATCCTTTATTTTTCGTCTAACGATTATTTCTTTATGTCTCTTTGTCTTCCGACTTTCGGTTCTCCCAAAGGCTACCGAAATCGTGAAGAATGCCATAGTTGTCCCTCGTAGACCGTGCACTTCAGGATTACGCGCGAGAAACTTTAAACGAAACTCCGACGCGGAAGTATCGCAAAGCTGCTTCCGAGCGGGCTTGCGCTTCTGCAAGCCGGATTCGCGCGAGACGAGGTTCTTTTCGCAAAAGAGCATAGCGAAGACACTTCCCAAAGGCAGATAAATTTTTGAAGTCCCATAACGGACTCCGTCGAGCTGATAACTATAAGTGCCATCGTGTACTTTGCGAAAGAACTCCCGATAATTGCGCGAGAATCTAGAAATACTAGCAAATGATATCACAATATCGTCAAAGTATTTGACCAAAATAACTTAATAATTTCTGTAATTTGAAATAAGAAATCTGAAATTTGTCATTTTGACGAGTTTGATTGTTTCAGCGTTAATGAATCGTTTATATATATATATATATTTTTTTTTTTCTATCTTCTACTAAATTGTAAATTTGCTGTTTCTCCAATTTCACTGCGTGCGGTGCAACTATAAAAAAACGCAATTTCTAATGAACGCTGCGACTCCGACCACCTCGCGCGCTTCTGCGAATACGCTCGGTGTCGAAATTAATTGCGGCAGCGGATCGGCAATACCTACTGATGACACCACCGGAAACAGCTTTAATTAATTGGCAAACTGCTCCCCGCGCCAAGAACTGGCACGTGCTTCCAGTCAGCAAACCGGTACTTGCTTAGTATTTCCGACGCCCGCTCGTCGATCACTCAGCCTTAATGACGCCTTCTGCCCTTTGTTCACCCTTCGCATTGGATTCCCCATTCGGGATTCCATCCGTGCTGCGAGTGCGTGTAAATACAAAGACCGCCTGGTAAATCTCGCGCGAATTAATCGTCGCGACGTGTTTTGCATGTCTCGCGTGTCTTCTCGGCTACTTTTAACGCGCTTAAAGGAATGACTTAAAAAAACGCGCGTATATATCGCGACATGTAATACATGGAGGAAAAAAAACTCTCATACGGAATTAATCGTCACATTTGAGAAAAGAGGAAGTTTTTTTTTTCAACGCGAAAATATAATATATAGAAAGAAAGAAAGAAGTGGCTAAATTATAGCATGAAATACGTTTAAAAACCTCGCGAATTCCCCGCTGAGAGGAATAAAATCCTCGTTTTATTTCAGCCGCTTGTCGTTTGGAGGAAAAGTGGAAGACCGTTACACGCATTTCGTGCGTTTCGTCTTTCTTCCCCTTCTGTTTCCTCTCGTGGGGATCACGAAAACGCCAACCAGAGGGGGATGATAAAAACGCGAAAGGCGGGCAAAACGAACTGCTTTAATTTAAAGTTGCGTGCGGGATTTGGGACTTTTACTTTTCGAGTCTCTCCCTTCTCCCTCTCTAACGACAAGGGCATTTCTCCCCTATATTCTCGTCGTCGTTGTCGTCATCCTCCTACCGCGAACTCGTTAGGTTTTCGTCGCAGGGAATTACGCGACTTTGACTAAAGCCAGTTAAAGTCTCGTCGGAGTTACGACTAAACGGCGCCTGATCCCCATAATCTTGTGGAACTCACGGCATTGGTCCGCGCTCTCGTGCGCAGTTTCGAAATTTTCATTGATAAACATCGACGTTAACAGACAACGTTTCTCCGTGTCAAAATTCAGCTGTTCAATCGATTTCTCGGGTAATGTTTTTCTTCACTCGGTCATTTCGATTTGTTATTATATGGTATATTTTGCCACAAATTGAGTTTAATTAATGTCATCTCGTTTTTGCTTATTAATTAACATTTTCACTCGATTTTATCGTATCAATAATATAAAAATCTATTATAAATATTTGAGAAAACGAGGATAGAGTTTCTCAATGTTCATGAATATGTAAAATACTCTCGAAAATATGACGTTGATAAGAACATTTATGTGCGCGCGGAATTTCTTGAAGATAGCGACATCTGCGAATTCGTGACATTTTGCAAATTACATTCGGCAATCAAAGCGTTAACAATTTCCCGTTACATCACATCCACTCGACGCGAGAATTTGTACCTGGCAATAAACGCGGCATGGCGAAAGTCCTGGCAGTCGGCCAGGATTACAAGGAGCGGCGCTTCTTTCTCGTCTTCTCGACTTTCGTTACGCTCTTAACCCCCGTTTCACCTTCTTTTACCCGTTCTTCCCTACTATCCTCGCACCTTTTTGTTCTCGAATATGGAGCCGCGGGTACTTCTCGCTTCTCCTGCCATTACGCCGTGGCAAAACTGCCATCGATTGCGCAAATATTTGAGCGTTTCTGCGAGGGTGGAGACAGAGAGAGAGAGAGAGAGGGAGGTGCAAGCTGGAGTGCAATGTAACCGTATTTCGGCTGATTCTGAAAGTAAGCCGGGTAAATTTGCACGGAGCTTATCTAACCACGGCAGGTGTCGACTACCTTCGAGACTTCGAGATATCCGGCTACGGCTAGCGCGCTATATAGTTCCGACCGTTACGCATGTTTAACGAAGAATTGTGTCACATTGGCAGCGTTTGGTGGCAAATCCATTTTATATTATTGTACAAATCATTTTTATTAAAATAACTGTCGTTTTAATTGTCCCAACGATTTTATACAATTGCCACGAGAAAATTATTTAAATTATTTCATTTCTTTCTCTCACATAAAAACAAGAATTTTTTTGTTCGACTTTACGTTACGCAAAATTTGCCGGATAAAGCAATACTTGTTGGGAAAACTAGATCGTTTGAGGGCAGGCTAGCTTTATCAAGGGAGAATTTTATCACCGATTCAATAACACGAAGAGATATCATGTTATCTCTTCCAGGTTTGTTGGGAAAACTTCCTCTTTCCCGTAAAAATTCAAAGATCGCGTATATGAAGACCTTGCTATAGGTCTCGCACGATACACAAAGAGCTCCCATTGGATACAATGGGTTCTTCCTTCTCTTGGAACGGATCCCAATATTATCTCCCATTATGACGTACATCGCGATCTTCCGGGCAATAAGATCTCCTTTTAAATTTATGGGGGCGCACTTGTAACAGCGACCCGAGTAACGGATTGCGCCGATTTATCACGCGTTTTTCGCCTGGTCAAGTGCGACCATCCATGCGCCAGTTATATAAATACAAACATTCTCGCACACAAACAGTCAGCAAAATCCAACGCTCTGGAGCGTTCGAATCGCGCTCGGTTTGTTCTTTTCCGGGTGCGGGGTAAGCGATGGAAGCTAACGTGTCGAAGAAGGGCTGCGGATATATATATTTCTGTCGCCAAGCGTCACTCGTTGCGTTCCTTCGAGAAATCGCGCTGGAAATTGTTCCGCACTGAAAATGGATCGCGAACGATAGACGAAGTAAGATATCATGACCGAAGGAATCGCGTCAGTCGAATTGAAACTGAGAGGAAACACATGACAATCATTTTTTATATTACGTGAAAATATTTCAGAGAGAGAATTATTACAATTAAAGTGTAAAATGATCGGACCACCGCGGACAATTGTTAAAGAAATAATTATAATAAAATATATTTATATAATTATATCTTAAAAAAAATTACATTTCAAAAAATACGTAAAACATTGAGAATTGTTATGATTAACATATTTACATATTTCATTATTTATTTCTCTAATGTCCGGGACATTTTACATTCATACTCTCTCGTTGTATTTCGAATTGCGGGTATAATTCTATACACAAGTCTGAATGCGCGCATTGAATCTGTAATTTAGAAATCCGGCGTTGAAAGTGGAATTATTTTAAAACGTAGTATCTCTGATAAAGGAGAGTCGACTTTGTTTCCTCGTTGCGGATTACTGTGGCGGATAACCCCGTTCCAAGCCGCATAAATAATACGGCATCATTCTCTCGACACTTTTTACAGCGCTTTCTTTCTCGCGAATGGCAATAGTATCGCCTGAATAAAGAAAAAGACGATATCCCCACGCGAAAACGGGGTCGACCCGATTCCGCGGTGGAAACAGTAGATCAACTCGATCAGCCGCTCTTACGTGCCCCATTCTTTTTCTCAGCTGGTCTCGAGCGAAAACTATCCGATAAAATAATATCGAGTCAAACTCTTCTTTCTCTTTTTATCTCGGGTCGACGCAACCCGAGCCACGACGTGGCCCCTCGTGACCTCTTATACAATGTCCCAGAATTTTTCCTTCCGAGCACAGATTCTTCGACGAATTCGGAACTGATTTTTATTTAACGTAGAATACAAAAATATTGTTTTACACATTTTCGGATCATCACGTTTCCGCTTACGATAACGTTAATCGAAATTATCCGCAAAGTCTCTGCTTATCTTAATTTTGAGATGTACATTTGTGTAACTTTATAAAATAATTTATTAATTTTACTAATAAACATTTTTTGCCATTTTTACGTGTCATCTCTAACAAAGTTAATTCTGTACAGCATCTCGCGAAATCATAACGATGTAACAGAGCGAGGCGGGGAGAGGAAAAAACGTGAAACGAGCTCGTAATCATTAACAGAAGTTCAGCATGTTTGACTAGGTTGCGTCTGCTCGACAAAAAGCAAAGTACTCGGTCTCGCTAACTGGATGTGGGCTCGCGCGGAAGCTTGTTGCTGGCGAAAGATTCGTCTTTCCAATCTGGTGGTCGCGCCAACGAGACGGTGCACGATGGAGCATGAGAGAACGGGGCGGAAAAAGGAACGAGGGAGGGAGGATGGTGAGGAGCAGGCACGAGATACAAGTAGGGCGTCGTCGAGGGAGCGGGAGAAAGAGTGGAAAGGAGCGTTGGAAGTGAAGTACGACAAAACCTCAATCCCTTTAATGGAGACAAATCCCCCTCTGCGCGCGCGCCCTCGTACAACGCGCCGGCAGACAATTTGTAAGAGTATATCCCACCTACCCTGATATTAGTACTTCGCGGCCCGGGGGTGGCTCGGGTAGCCAATCATCCACCGACCTTTTTCGCCTCTCTTACTCATCTTCTCTTCCCGCTTTCTCACCTGTATTCCGCCCTTCTATTCTGTGACTTTTCCTTTATTTTTTGCGCTCCGTCATTTTTACCTCCTTCTTTTTAACCTCTGTCTTAATCTTTTTCCCTCCTTTGCGCGTGTTTTCCCTTGCGTTTTCACTCGCCTTTTCTTTACTGCTGCACTTTCCTGTATAATTTCTCTTGTTTATTTTAGTTCATCTAATCTCTGTACTTTTTTCCGTAAATTTTACTCTACCATTACTTTTACATATCGCGGTATTTTATAATTAACAGGTGGATCATCTCCGTCGGAAGATAATTAGACCAACACTCACTTTTCCGAAACGAAATTTTCGCGGATTGTTCAATCTTGATTAAAATCAAACTCGAGTTCCTCTGCCTTTTCTCTTTGCGCAAATTTAATCTACTTGACAAATTTATCGCAATTTTTCTCGGAAAATGGGAGAGAGGGGAAAAAGGTGTATCACAATTAACCTTATTTTCTACCTTATTATTTATTCGAAACTTTCAGACTGATTGCATTCGGCGGTAAATGCTTCTTTTACACATCTGCGGGACGAAGGTTAAACTTTTTCATCACTGTCACGCGAACAAAAGCCTTCGTCGCTTCCATTATCGCGCGTCTAAGCAAAACTTCTTCGTGTCGCAGAAATAATTAATCATTCGCGAAAGCACTCGACTGCGCGCCGCAGCACAAACACACATATACGTGTGTACAAAGCCCGCGCACCCACATATAAAAGGCTTTTAATAATTCTGATGTATTCCAGTAAGCTGGCTCATCGCGATAAATCGTTATTAATCGATGCGCGTCTTTCTCGTGGAAGGCGATTCGCTGAATGCACAAAAACTTGGCTGTCGCCGCGGGGGAGAGAACCAGTTCTTTGAGTTACGTGCACTTTAGAACAGACGTTCATCAAATATCGGTTGACTTGAATGGCTCCCTTACGGGAGATGACTTTGAACACGAAGATAATCCTTTAAAGGATCCCGAAGTAGGTCCCTTGGAAGTCCTTTAACGCGACGCGCGCTTCGGCCTCGTAACTGTAAGCGGACTCGATGATTGGTCACCCGACAGGAAGTCGATAGTTAAGGTTTGAGTTTACCGGCATCTCGTGGGGGTTAACATGGCGTCAACACGTTGAAGCTCCGCCGGTTGTTCTTACAAGATATTCCAATTTCCGCGGCTATGTGTTTGCAACGCAATTCGCGTAGTTTTCTTAGTCAGTTGTTTCTACACGCGCGCGCTAAGTTAGAAACTTGTTGCGAAAAAGTTACAGAAAAGAGAGAGAGAGAGAGAGAGCGGCTTTAATTCCAACGATTACGTGATTTTGTTATAAAAATACGAGTTTCATAGTTTTTCATCTTGCCGCTTTGGCGGCGCAATATGAACAAATCAAGGTGACAAGGTGTTTTCGTATAACCGCCGGAAGCCCAAGCCAGACGTGGCCCGTGCGGACTACTCAATCATCTCTCTTAAGCCCGGACTAAAGTCTAAAGGACTAAAGGTAATCAAGATAAACTACTGTCCTGAGGGAATTTGAACCTCCGGTTGCTCGAGAGGACATCGAAGTAATTAATTCGTATCTTTTGCCTCTTATCGCGTGGCGTCGTCTCTCGGGTGAAATATCCGGCAAAACGATTCTTTGCTCGTCGTTGTAAGATGAGATTACGATATAACGACATTTTCAATTAGCGAAGTTCTCTCCGCTCGGACGCCCTAATGATTACCTTCAGAGACCCGACGTCTCTTGGATAATAAAAATTTCTGCGAATTGTGTCGATCCGCGGAATAATTCTCTCTAAGTGGATAATCCCACGGTTTATCCGCGACTTTATAGATGTCTGTAACAACTTCGAGTATTGTTTATAAATAAATACACAAAGTATTCTTTACAGAAGACATTTGTCAAAAATATTTATTTTCAGAGCTCGAACTACAAATCTATATTTTTCATTTTTCAAAGATATTTTTTTTCCAAAAGGGCAACATGTTGCAAAACGCTTAACGGTAGTTGCACAAAATATAGTAATACCGTTAGAAATAATTTTTTTTTTTTTATGAAGCGAAATATCGAACTTGGAAACTGCAGGTTGCCTTACGCGCGCGCATTTGACAAGCTCTTTCTCTCTATTGCGAATCGCGATAGAATTATTGAGCCTTTCGAATTTCATTTTTTTTTTTTTTTTTTTTTTTTTTTTTTTTTTTTTTTTTTTGCATCGCGCCGAACTTGTCGCCGTGTGTCCTAGTTTTTATCAAAGTGCGGACGCGATTGGTGGGGGCGCCATGTGAACTGTAAAATGCGGACCGTAAAATTATATGACATTAATGTGACCGATATACGAGGTGCGCGCACGTAAAACACGTCCCTCGACACACGAGATATTTTCCTGCCTTACGTACACTCATGTGTGCATCGCGCCGTGCAGTTATTCGCCCATTTCTAACCTCGTATAAGAGGCCATTTTAAATGTCAGGTTCATAGAACATAAATACGTCGCCCGATCATATAACTTGAATATGGAGTGTTTTATAAAACAAACAACATGCATCATCTTAAAATGGCAAACCTGTATAAAGGTTAATATAAATAATAACATTGACAGAAGATATGTTAAGAATAAAAAATGTATTTAATTATATATCATAAGATATATATATAATATAGTATATATTAATAAGCACGATTAATTATTTATCGTTACGATAGAAGAACGCCGCTCGCATAATATAACGGAAGAAATGTTCTAGATCTGCCGACTTCCATTGGCTCGTTGGCGATTGCGTGCCGTAGATTATTCTCAACGGTGCTTAATGCGCTCGTGTCTCGCAGAAATTACATCCCGTGCCGATGCAACCGATGCGCGCGCGGCGGTGGATGGATAAAACCCGGGTCGTTTCTCCGCACACGGTATGTTTAAACGCGCCACGAGATATTTTTGTCCGGTATGTGTTTCGAAAACAATTGCGTGGTAAAAGTACGCGCGCGTTCTGACAATTTATCGCGCGCAACACCGATGTTTATTCGACGCGCACATACGCGATAAACGGAATGTCAAAAGCGATTTTCGAAAAATTGAAAATGTAACACAATCCTTCGTTCTCTCCGGACGATGTTTCATCTCTGCTTTCGTTGATTTGTTAAAATTTTATGCGAAATTATACATAAAAGAGACACAAAAAATGTGTGTGTCATTTTTATTATAGCGAGATAAAAGAATTGCATTTTTATTCTCATTACAAACTCTGGCTCCTCTTAATGGCGTTCATTTCGAAAAGTTATACAATATAGCGGTTTGCTTAGGGCGCGTGGCGGAATCGCATTGACACGCTCCGCGTGCCGGACAAAGACGAATCCCTTTTAATTTCGCGGTCCGGACTCGTGTCGCAGACGGTCGCAGCCGGGCGCGACGCGCCGCAGGAATTCATGGTACGTTAGAAAATCCCTGGTGGGATTGCGAAGCTTGACGAAGAAGAACGGCGGTCGCGAGGGGCGAGAGAGACGAAGGGCTCTGGTCGTTGGAAGCAAGTGGAAATTCCTGGCGGCGAGCTTACATCCTGCGTGGATATTTATATTCCTGGCACCTATCCTCCTGTAAATCCCTGGCCGGCAATTAGAGCTGTCGGCCTACCGGCGGTCTCGTCTCGTCTCGTCTCGTTTCCGCGCGCGGTTCTCTCATCGTCCGGCCTTCCGAGAGCGCGTAAGTCTCGACGGTCGTTAACGCGAGGTATCGTTACCTGAAGAGAGGCGGGCCGGCTCGTTCTACACGTAACCCCTGACTTTCCCCTGTCGCACCCCCGCTCCGACCGGCCTTACTCGTCCGTCGTAATCGTTAACCAACCCTTGGCCGCCGCGAAATGCGAACAAATTATCCGCTCGACCGTGCCACTGTGTCACGCAGCATAACAGATTCGTCACTCGATTCTTCGATCTTGATAAATCATCGCCGTTACGCGCGTAGCCGCACGTGCGGATAACAAGGCGTCCTTTATCGCCGAACTACTTTCGTTTTTTATTTTTTTGGGAGGAAAAACGCACGAATAAAAGTGTTGCACACAGTGAGAAAAATTCTACCGATAATTTCCCGCCGAAATAATAGCTAAATTAGCATCATATTCGTTAATTGCTGATGCGAAAGAGATTTGAAATTTTTTCTTCGGAAAACCGAAGCAAGTTTGAAAATCCCACTTTTGTCCCGTTCGTCCTTTAACCAACTTGCTTCGTGTTCCGACATTACGCGGATGCGGCTTGGCTACTCATTAACCCTCTCTCCCTCCTCCTCCCTCATTGCCGCAAAATGTTTCCCCGAGTTACCGGACCGTCTCTTGCCTCCCTGCCGCGCGCTACACGCCTCCGAGCACGTTGTATGCACTTGCACAAAGTGACGTCAGATTTGTCACGTACGCCGTGACGAGAAGTTCCGGGGAAGTTTCGGGGGCGCGCACGGTTTATACCGCGCCCGTAATTTGTTCGCGGGCCACGTGTCTTTATGCCCTCATACGGGTCAACTGCCGGCTCGTTAAAGCCCCTCACGTGCCCGTAAAACGTTACCTCGATTGTCACCGCCTTCGCACGCAACGGTAACGACAAAGTCAACACCTGCGCCCGCGTTTAAACTCGGCCGAGAAAACGCGGCCCGTTTTACAGCCGCGGGGTTGAGCCTACTGCGATTTTTCAAACTGTCGCGGCTGTCATCCCTGGAAATCCGTAAGAATGGATTCCGAAAATTTATGGAAGACTGTAGTAATAGTTAAACATTGCCAGAATTAAACAACAATATTATTATTACAGCATAAAATTTAATTTTAATTAAAACTGATCGATTTACAAATAAATTAAACGGGAAAAAAAGCCGAAAATTCATCGTTTGGCTCTGTCTGATCTCTTTGATTTAATTTTAACTTTGTGTAAAGTCCATACCGTTTATTATCCTTCTTATTACTTCGCAAACTCATTTTGTGAAAAATAAAGTTTACAACCTCAGAGAAATTTTTACTCTAATATAAGAGAATTATGATCGAAGTATTAATGTAATTAATTATCATAAAAGTAACCATGAGATAATAACATCACGTTTGTTTCAAAAACAATATCGTGTTCGTCATGAGATATTGCACGATATAAAATGCAACAAATAACGCGGGATTAGGCATGCCCAAGCGAATCGCCCTTGTCGTTGTGTAATAATCCTCCTCTTTCCCCCCACCGCGTTCGGTCTCTCTTATCTCGCGATGTCTTAACTCGAGCGTGGAGAAGAAGCGAGCTCGTGGAGAGAATCACGCGACGAGATATCTCGTCTTTCCGCTCGTGAAACAAAATGCGATTCCGGGAAGAGAGCGGGGGGCGTTATTTAAATTTCTCGGACGGCGGAACGTTCTGAAAACGTTTCGTGGAAGGAGAAGAGAGAGGCCGGCCCGAGAGGATCCCCATTATCCGCGCGAGAGCGCTGTCCTTTACAAATTCATGCTCGTCGACAAAGAGAACCGGAAGCGCGATAGCGTGTACACGTCGCCGGTTACCTTTTCGTCGGTGCCGATTTCTCTCCTAGCGAGAAATTATGCGCGATCTCTGCCGTTATGTCCCTTTAATGGAATTAAAGCGCGCTAAACGGCACGTGAAATCGCACGGCCTTTACCGCCCCGTAGACGGCAGGCGCACCGGTTTTATCGCGCATCGAAGCGTGAGGGGTTGCATGCGGCCGCTCGCGCGATAAGAGAAGTCGAATACGTGAGTCGGGAGTCGAAGTCGAAGTGGCTTTGAGAGGAGCGCGCGCCGCTCGAGACTCGGTTTGCAGGTCGTTTTCTTTTTCTCTTTTTTTATTTTTTTTATTTTTTTTATTTTTTATTTTTGTCACAATCGCGATCCGCACACGTCGTCGCTTTAGAATACACAACGCTTGGAAAAATGCAATAACCGATATTTTTATTAAAATTTTTGTGTTTTTTCACAAATTACAATTCTCCGTGTTTAACAATAAATGTAGTTTTCTCTGTCTAAAACTTGACGGCAATGTTTGTGTAACACGAAGATGTTCAACGTTAGAATAAACCCTGTAATTTCGTTCCCGTATTCGAGTTAAACTCGAAGAAGTAAAAGCGGAGTATTGTTTAGTGAAATCAGGATTCCTTCGAAGGAACTTAATTTGAAACTTTGTACTCTCCGGAATCTATTAAGATTCTTTGAGAAGTACGCGGCTATTTAGTGATTTTATAGCCGTATTTATGTGAATCAACAGTTTCTAAAATATGTTATATTAATATTGCCGCGCGAAACTTGTCAGTGTGGAATTACGCGCAAAGAAACGAAGGATGTGGAATTAAAACATTACACTTTATTGTGTACATAATTTTTATACCATTGTTGGATCATGAGCGAAGATTCATTCGCGTTTTTCTACTACACGCGTATTTCGAGAACTTATGATCCGGGAAAAATCCTTCGGCAGGAACTTTGAACTTTTCGCGACTATAAATTCGAGCGCGGATCTCCTCATCTATTACTTCGGGACGATACTTTAAAAAGTCACGAAGCCAACCGTTATCTCTCGAGTGGCGCGCGTTTGCCCGCTCAGTTTTCAATTCCGAGACTACATAAAGATTTCGCTGAGTCTCGTGTTCTCGAGCGAGCGTGCGAGAACGCGGATCATGCAACTTCGGGGGGAGAAGCGAGGATGTTGCATGAAATAAACAGCGAGAAACGCGCACATGAACATTTCGCGACCTTTTGCGCGTTGAAATACGGTGAAAATGGTGACATACATAATGTTAAGAAAAATTTCCGAGTAAATTGTGGAATATTGTTTTGTGTAAAGTCTTTTCTGTAATAAGTTATCGAAACGTAATTAACTGTCGAAAATGAAAGACTTTTCGACATCGTTCGCTCCCTTCACGGATCCTTTCGTCCCCTTTGCGTTCTTTTATCAGCCGAGTGGTTGAAGTTAACAGCACTTAAGGATGCTGGAGATACACACAACCGGTTGTGTATTTATACGGGGCTGCTTAAGAGCAATTTATTTTCTCTTTAAAAGGGCTGGTCTATCCCTTTCTCGTATAGGGAACGTTTCATAAATCACGATATAAATCAATTATGCTTCACAAAGCGCTTCTGCAAAACGCTGAAATTTATGGTGGTTTTGATAATTCGAATGCCGCATTCCCGCGCTATATCTCCCGGTGTCATTAAAATTGTCTCTGGACGGTGATTAAGGAAGTTTTAACAGGTTGCGAAGAAACAGTAAAATTCGGCGACTCTCGAGACGCTTCCGACGTTTGAATATTTCTCGATTAAACTTTTGTTACACCACTCCGAATTGTTTGCGCGTTATTTTAACAAGTTCGCCGTAAAAAAAAAAATAGAAATTTCCAAACAGCGAGAAAAATGTCGATAAAGAGATTAAGTGTCGGCGAATTTGTCTAGAGAATACCCGCACATCTGAAGATTGATGCAAATTTTACGAATCATCCCCGTACAATGAGTGTACAAGCTGACGCCATTGGTAATTGCCTCCCCCGGCTACGGAGATGGAACAAAAATGATTATCGTGACAGCATGAAATGATTTATCGCTTCATATTACATTGCTGTCGTTCAACGCACATGATGCCGCCGCCGGTCGTGTTAACCGCGGCGAACGTAGATCGCGAATGATCGTCATTGCGATTTTAGCGAGCGATACGGTCGGTTGGACAAATCATAATTGTTCACGAGAGAATGAAAATACGCGTGTCGTAATAACATGTCACACCGTACCAAGCATGAACTCGAATTACGGTAATGCGTTGCTCAAAATTCCGCGATTGTACGCGCATTTTATCCGAAACGAATTAACAGTGTAATAAAAGTAAACAAAGCAAAGAGCTTTGAGTCATTTCGAGAAAAGAAAAATAATCCAGTATTTCTCTCTTTTTATAATTTTAGTTGCATGTTTTTATACATTTTTTGCAATATTTTCGTGGAAAAAAATGTTCTTTATAAAAATTTAATCTCTTCTCACTGATTAAAAATAGAAAACACGCGACATAAAGGATTGACGAAGGCGCAATATCGCGATTTGACCAATGAATGAAATGAACCCGGATGGAAAATAGGTTTGCGATACAGGTGGGATGGCTTGTACCCCCGACATACTCGTGCTCGAGACACCTTCCATTGAAAAATTCCATGCATACACGAGCGAGCAAGCGAGCAAGAAACGCGGTATATATAGCGGCAGTACTGCGAAATGGTAACCGCTGCTTTCTCGCTCGCGGAATTATACGTAATTTTTTTTATTTTTGATGAGCTTCCGATGTTGCGACTTATCAGCATTCCGTTTGCATATCGTACTCGCACGCTGTTTTTTTTTCAGTCCGCACTACTCGTACTTTTATTTTTAGAAGCACTGTCATTGAATATCAATTAATTCAAATGTCGCAGATTTCAATTAATTTAAATTCACATAGTGAGGTGAAAAGAGTTGTTTCTCTATGCGAGATGCAAACCAAGCATTCGATTTTCACATTTGAATTTCGATTCAAGTTATAATGTGTGTTAATTTACACTGAAAAAAAAACAGTTTACACATCGCAGATTTAAGTTTCGTAGATGTTTCAACGATTTCTAATTTTTATAAAATATATCTCGTCTTTGAAATGTTCTCTCTCTCTTTGAATGTACTTAAAACTTCAGCAAATTGAATTTAACCAGTTCACGACTGTTGTAAGGAAAACAAGAAGATGCACCAGAAGATCGTAGCGCAGTGTCACGAACTGTGGGCAAGGAGCATCGGGAGTATAACTCGAACAGAGGAGTCGAAAGGAGGAAGGGTTGTACGAGTAGAAATAGCTTGTTGCATTCAGACGAGGATAAACCTTAGCTAGCTCCATCGTGTTTACTTTGTAGAATGGCTCGCTGGTATTCGGCTTCGTAGCTATCCTCCTGTCGGTACTGTACGGTAAACGTTTGACCGCTCGTAACCAACCCAACCCTCGCCTCGCGCCGGTGCTTTTATTCCCGTCAGTATCCGGGTGAGTCGTACCGTGAAATATGTAAAGGGAAGCGCAAGGTGGAAAGGTTCATTTCACTCGGCGAAAATGGAGACGGCAGTTCTCTCTCCCTTCTCCGTTACAAGATCCGCCAATTGAGATGATCCGATCCGACGACCTCTCTTACATCTTTTAAGAGAAAATTCTTACTCCGTTTGTCTATTTCACTTTTTTCCACAAAAGCTCTCGAAAAAATCTTATAACTTCAAAAACATGTTACTTATAAAATAATATATTTAGCAAATTATATAATATTTGTAAAAATTATTATTATAAATTATATTATTAAAATATTTTAATGTAATTTATATTTTTGTGATATTAAAAATTTTAATTGGAGAAAAATTAATTATTTAGCGTGCAATACTTTTCGTTTTATACTAGTTTTTTGTTTTGTGAAATGTACTGTGTAGTTATTCGCAGTGAAGCGAGAAAGCTTTGTATTTTCAAGATATCATCGACTCTACATAGCCCAGGAGTGTACGCCCATTGTTGCGATCGAGTAACGTGCACTCTGGTTCTACTGTAATGTGAAACGGTCAACAAACGATCTTAATGTCGACCTGTCGCGTAGATGCACTTCGCGAAATGCATCGCTTTGTGCTTCATCGATGCAGCACCGAGTCAGTCGACTAAACAATGAACGTCCAAGTTTCGCTTCTCGTTCCATCATCGAAAAGCCATTGTCTGCCATTCACGTATCGTTGAAGACGGGGCAAACAAGACGGTCGACTTGTAGACTCTCTCTCTCTCTATCCCCCTCTCTCTCAGCTTGAAGATCGCATCCCCGACTACATCATAGGGTCGCGAATACCAGGCAAGCGATTTCAAACTCTCTTCCCGTGATATACGGAACGGAATCTCGAACTACGTTACTTCGACGCTCTTTGTAGCAAACTCGACGGCGCACCCAAGATCACAGAACGACTCGGCACTTCGCGAGGCGGAAAAGTAACTTGCTTGAAATCAAGCAAGTCAACTCACCTTTTCTCTCTCTCTCTCTCTCTCTCTCTCTTGTATTTCTTCAGTGGATTTATCGGTTGAAAAAGTTTATATTAAAAGTTTCAACCTAAGAGGCGATGAAAAATTAGGTCAATACTGAAAGTGTTGAAGTGAGGCGATAAAAAAATGTTCGTGCGAGAGAAGAATTTTTAACTTTTCCGTCGTATGTAAAATTAAATTCATCATACATGTATTCGTGTTTATCTCGATAATGCGTGTGTATAATATTTATCTCGATTAACGATCGGCAAAATTGCGGAAGACGAGCGCCGTGGGAAGCCGGGGACAGTGTTGCTCGTCGAGTTATTAAATTTACCGAGCCACAAATTCCAGTCCCGGGGAGACGGTGGATTTTGGGTCCGCAACCGGTCTGCGTAACACCAGCTGTAGACTCTCCTCTCTCTCTTTCTCTCTCCCGTCGCGCTAGACGGAGATATAATGTACAACTTCAGAACCACCAAATTCCCTCCTAAATACCCCGACCTAACTGGCTTACTGGCTGCAGTCGGAAACCGGGGGCGCCGCCGGGGTCGTGTGCCACGGGGCTGCTCGCCTTTCTCGGGCTTACCGCGCACACGTGTAACGCCACGCGAGTTCCTACGTCCGATATTACCCGGCGAACATCTCGTAAATACAAGTACCGGCGTCACGCCGCAGAGCGTTTCCGGAATATCAGTTCGCCGAGGGGTTTACTCACCCGCGGGAAATAACTGTCGCAAGAGGGACGAACGTATTTAGTAATCCGCGTTGTTCGCTCGCGATCGCAAAAGAAATGTACAAAGAATTCGCGCGAGTGAAGGATAGTTCTTTCAAATGCGTTTATTTTTTTTCTTCAAGCACTCTTTTCGATTCAGACCGAAGAAAAGAGAGTCGCAAACCATTTTGTTTATTCGTTTCTGTCGCATTGCGCATTTACGTTCTAAGGCGTTCTTGCGCCATGACAAATGCGCGGTAATCTCGTTAAAATATGCACGGGGGAAAAAAAAATGTTGAACATGTTTTTGCTTTAAGCTGTTTAAGCCGCCGGGCCATTAAGTCCCCGGCCCTGCATTTCTGCGCAGTGAGGTCACTCATCGTCTTTTACAAAGTTCCGCCGTTATGTTTTCGCAAATATCCTCATTACCTTAACGATTCTTGTAGGTCTTGAATTTTTAGTTGGATGTGATGTCTTGGGGAACAGAAGTGTACTTTTGCTTTGTTAAGGAACTTTGTCGCAAGGCGAGTTTAGCTCACGGCTTTAAGCTTTAACATTTGCCAACACGCGGAAAATAAAATATACATAATTATAAATAAACAGAGAAAAATTCTCGGATTATCCGCGAGCCAATAATCTCTCTCGAGTGCTCGCGCGAGTCGATCAACTGTCCACCATTTTTTCCCCGAAATAACTTCATCAGTTATACTCCCTATTTCAATTTCTGTCCTCCTGTCGAGACACAGTCGACAGGCTAGAAAATGTCCTCGGAAAGAATACAGCGAGATGGGTTCTGCAGACGAAGGGATTCCAAGTGACCGAAACCTCGTGTTCGCGCACAGCTCGTGCCGTCTTAACGAACTTCGAACTCGCTCTTAAACAGGCGGGGGTGGAGAAAGAGAACGCGCAAGGGTCGATCGGAGAGAGAACGAGAGGGAAAACCACTCGACGTGGAGACGACGAGACAACCTGAATACGGGCGGTAGATAGAGAGAGAGGAAAAGAGATGGGGGTGGCAAAAGGGGAGGGAAGGATGCGAGAAAGAGGAAAGACGGGCTTGCCATCCGACAGAGAGCCAAGAGAATAGAGAGACAATACAGTCAGCAGCAGACGCGGCAAATTGCCCGTTAATAATCCGTACGAGGGCAGGTGGAGGGGTGGGCGAAGGGAGTGGAAGGGACTCGGGGTTGCACAATCCCGTCTTTCTCGTTTTCGTCGGATGAAGGGCGCCGGATGAAATATTCCACTCTGATCCGATGTAATTGCGACGTCGTGCTTGAAAATTCTCCCAAGCCTGCCCTTTCTCCTGCGCTCCGCGCAGAATCCTCCCCCTATTACCATCGCCATCACCACAACCGGCGTTAGGTCTCTTTTTCTCGCTCCTTCGCTCGCTTTCTTCCTCCGATTTCGATTTTCCTTTGCACGCGTGCCACAAAAATACGTCTCAATCATTTTTGTCACATTGAGAGAAAATAAATTAATATATAAATTTATCAGCGAAAGGGTTGGAAATCGTATCTTCGATTACACTTATGTTACGTGGTAAATATCTAGTGCTATTGCACGTCGAAAGAAATCGGACAACGTCTGATAACACCCTGTACATGCATATCAGACCGCCAACATCAAGGGGGTGAGCGAGCACGACTAGCGGTGGCGTGTTTATCGTGCTACGTCGGCTGCGGTTCCGAACGGATTAGATCTCGTTCCTGTTTGGATCCTAGGCGAATTAACCCTCCAGTAATCGATGAATATCTGAAGAGAATGGTAATTACGTGCGAAACATCTTGCAGCGCATTTGGTCCTATTTAAATTGCATATTGTGTCATGCGATAAGAAATTATTTCTGAGAAGATTTCACATACATACATACGTACATACGTACATATATTAGGAAAGATAATGTTGTTTCTTCGTTGCACAAGCAGGATTACACGATAAATTACCGCATAAAATTGGAAAATGTTTCTGGCAAACTTGAAAGTTTCCAGAAGAAGTGTATTATCGCATTTGTTGATCTGTTCGTTCGAATTGCATTGCTACGCGAGAATTAATTTAACAACAATAATTAGATACTAATAATAATCTAACGTGAAATGATCCAAATGTGCACTTCGGCGTGAAGTCGGTTTTGTATGCGACGCGTGTACATTACACCCGTCGTAGCATTAATTACTCGTGCGAATCTTCGAAATTAATTGCATCATCGTTAAATTATAAAATTAATTATCGCCAGACACGTGCCCGTTATCCCGTCAAAATTAATTTTCACATTCTGCTTAGTTCACTTCGATTATTTCGAACCGATTGTCGTGTCGCTTGTGTAACTCGCTCGTTGCAAAATTTCAATAACGGAAACTAAAAACCAAAGCTATTTCAAATCGTATTTATTAAACACGCTAAAAAATAGAAAGCTTTGTAGTAGAAAACTAAAAAAAAACTTGAGAGTGCGCAAAAACCTGGGATTTGCGTTGTACAATTTTATCGCAAAGTATAAAAAAGTCAGATTTTGACTTTTCCGAGTCAATCTCTAAATGCTCGTTTCCGGGAAAGGCGAGCATAAATGTTCCGCGAAACGGACGAACTATAACTCTTGATCCTGAGAAAAGTGCAGACACGTAATTAAACTTTCTCAGTTGCATCTCCGCCGCGCGCACCGGCAAAGTTACATAAAAGTTCGTCGGCGTTACAAAGGAGAAGCGTACTCGCGATAGGGTGACATCGATCGCTTTGAAAGATCGGAGTGAAAGAGGAAAAAAGACCGACGTGGGGAAACCCTCTCTTTATGAGAGACGGCATGTGGCAAAAACTTTTTTGAGCGTATGTGCACAGAGGATGTATTTGATGTTCGTAATGGCAACCTTGAAAGTGAGAGATAGTTATGTAAAGTAATGTCTCAATATGATCGGACATTTATCAAAGAAATAATTAAAACTATATCTTAACAAGTACTTGAAACATTGAGAATTGTCTATGGCTAATACGTCGTTTGTTGCCGAACGAGGAGCGATATAAACGTAACAATAAAAGTGGCGCGCGAAGCAAACCACGGTCTATTTGAAAACTTTTCCGACATTTTTATTCCGCGAACGTTCGCCCACACGTGCTATTCGTCGCTTCTCCAACTTTTCTCCCGTTATGCGCGTCGTCGGCTCATTGTCGCGATATTGTTCGCATTATAATTTGGCACGCGGTCGCGCCATTCTCGTCTCGAATCCTCCTCCTTCCTCCTCCTTCCTCCTCCTTCAAGTGTAAAAATCGGCGACGATTTCATACACTTCCGGGAAAATTTGAAAAATTTTCGTAATCTCGTTAGAAGGACGGAACTCACCTCGCCCATCGCGTATGCCGGGGAGAGATTCTAGCGGGAGGCAACTTTCTTAACTCGTGTCCCGGAGTAACTGCCAGTGGTGAACTAAAAACTTGTTCCGTAGAATTACCTCGTAAGTCGGCTCGTCGTGCCCACCTACATATGTAGTGTATATATATATATACATTTTCTTCTTTACTTGAGAGAAAGAGAGAGAGAGAGACAGAGACAGCTCCGGAAGCATTTTCACGTCGGTTCTCGTTTCCGGCATGCGCTGGCGAGAGAGAGAGAGAGAGAGAAAGAGAGAGATCCCGCGAAGCATTGTCGAAATCTCGCGATGTACCTCGAATTTCCGATCAAACGCAGGCGGACAATTCACGAGATTGCGGTGCTTCGACGGCGCGGCCGGACTGTAAAGTTGCTACCCTCGTCCTTCGAATCGCTCGCAGGGCCGAAAATCCGACATGCGTCTCTCTCTCTCTTGTTCTCTCTTTCGCTCTCCACGTCATCCGGAATTCGAGGTCGGACGCGAAAGGAGCTCGCGTGTTTCCACGAGATCGATCCGTTGCTTCCTCTCCCCAAGACGAAAATCTGGATTTAAGCGGCCCCGTCATAATTGACGGCCCAATTACGGCCCGCCGCTTGCTAGATTAATGACGCGCTTTGTAATTCTGATCGGGTGGTTAAACATACCCGAGCGGACTGGATAAATATCTTCCACGGATACAGCAAATGTCAGACTAATGAGGAAGTTGATTAACAATAGAGTAGTCTGGCATTTTCTCATTTTGAGCATTTAGTTTGCTTTGGTATATGAAAGAGTACCGGCGGTGATTAAGAATTAAATTAAACGCTGAAAGAAATATCTGGACGCCGTTTGAATTTAAATGAGAACACTAGAATTTTGTTAAACGAATTCAGGAGATTTGGGTCGCGCGAGAGAGAGAGTCTTGATTCGTAACTACTTATAACGCGAAAGTTTTCGACATCGTAATATTTTAATTAACCATTTAGTACCTACTTGAAACTCGTCAAGATTCCGAATAGAAGTTGAGAGAGCTTTGGAACATTCTTATGAATCGTAAAAATATTATTAAACCGTTAATATTGCACAGCGACGATTCGAGAATTTCACAAATTTCAATACACCGACTCGGCTAATTTCGTCGTAAATTTTATTATGAACGCAAACGCAATTTCACATATTCTAAACAAGAAATGCTCGATGCTATCTATGAATAAATAATATGTGCGAAATAATCGCGGCAAGAATTCGGTGCGATGGATAAAGATGAACTCTAAGCTGCGCGCATTTTCCCCTGAGTTCATTTCGTTAAAGTCGAGAAACGAGAGACAAGGTGAATGACATGCTGTCAGACGCTACTTCCATACGTGTGTGCGTGTACACACGTACGGAATATACACTTGGCCGAACGTTTAATCAAATTCGCTACGGAACAGAGGATCTCCGCACATCACGCCGCTATTTTCCTTCTCCCGGCAATTCGCGGCTCTCGACCTCATCCTAACCCTCCCCCGGTGTCACCTTCACCCTTCATCTCATATTCTTTCTCTTCAATTTCTTCTAAATTGCCGGGTTTTTTTTTTAATCAATTCAATATTTTTTCACGAATATTTTCGCAAAGAAATGATAAAATAATTTACATGATAAATTTTCGCTGTATTATTATTCGCTGTTTATTTTTCAAAGCAATTAATTTTGCAATAATATTTCGTAAAATGGAAGAGTAGCAATTTATGAATCAACTTGTGTTTGATTTTTATACTTCTAAGTTAGCATAATTGATGAGCTTTAATTACAGTGGAGATTATTTTTCTAAAATTTTACTACAGTCATCACAAATTTGACTCAAACACGCGGATATAAATCCGAAAATCTAAGTTAATTCGCGGAATAATAAGGATTGACAAAAGTATAATCCGTTCGTAATCCAATATAATGTAGCATCTCTGTGTTTCAAAAGTTTGCTATTTTCGCCATGTGATCCTTTGTACCCTCGTCCGTTCACCTTCCACCCTTTCTCTCCAGTCACTCTCCTACTTATCCACTTTACGCAACGTTTCCTCATCTCGACAAAAGAAATCCTCGTACCCTCTCGTCTTTCTCTCTCTTCCTTTCATTGGAGCACGTTAATATCGTCATTGTTCACGGTTCTTCGTCTCCTCTCTTCTTCTAGATCCAGAGATTGTCTTCGCTCGCCTGCCCCGGCCGGTTTCCTTTGGCGCGAGCAGAAATGAATTTTCCTCTCTATTATCTCTTGTTTCCCCTTCACGGCCATTCCTGCCGTTTTCTGTCGGTACTGTCTATTGCTCTCTGTAACGCGCATCTCTTTCTCTTTCGCGAGCGTTTGCCCGTCGTTGTTTTCACGCACTTTGTTTGCCGTCCGCTGCGTTTCCGCTTTATTACAGGGATCCTGTTCTGCAACTTTTTTTTCGTTTTTGTTTTTCGTCTAGTATACGCCGCGTCTCTTTCTCTCTCGCCTCAGTTCCACTTTCCGGAGCTGACCTCGGCTCATCTCTCTTTTCTAACTTGCGTAAACTTGACACATCTATTGCAAGAAATTTAATAAATTCAAAATCGAATTAAGGGTAAGAAAGATATGTCTTCTTAGTGAAATATTCAAGTTGGAGCACTTGATTTAATAACCTACTTTCTTCGTATTTTTTATTTTTACTTGCAATTTTTTTTTATATGACTCTTCTGTAATTTTTATCATGTTTCTTTATTTCTTTTCGTTCCCTTTCTAAAACGAAAGCGTACAGAGACGCTCTCGTTGCAGACGCCAGAAACGCACGATTGACTACCCACAGCGAACAAAAGGACTGTCGAATGGCGACATGGTATGGAAAATTAGATGACGCGTTCAGTGTGATCTCCGACATACCGGAGGTCGACTTAGAGCTCGATTACCGTCGAGCAAGAGAATATATCTTTGGAGATTCTCCAATTGTAATGGCGTGAGTCGAGTTTAATGAATTTTAAGCCACTAATTCAAATTTTGTTTGCAGATGAAATGTGTTTCTGCGTGTTATAAAAAAACGGAAGAAAACGAACTTTTTACTTTGTCTTTTTTTAAGCTATCAAGAGAATCTATTCCAAAATTTATTCCTAGCTGATTAGAAAGTTATCTGAACAATAATCGACTGTTAAATGCAATAATACAATCGATTGTTTCATTATCGGCGTACAAAGTCGAAAACACACATTTACGACTGTTTAATGAAATTATTGCAACTCACTCGTTGTCGTAATTAACAAAATAATCGAGCCGATAATTTAAACAAAAATGATGTAAATTTTAGTTACATTAAAATAATTGCGTGCTTGCGTCGCGTGCGAGTTCGAGAACTAAATTACATAATATATTAATACGCGTATATAATTACCGGCGATGGAATTTTTTTATGCTAAAAGTTTGCATGTGTGTTTCGATGCTGTTTTTTTCGCGCGCGAATTAATAACGCACATATCGAAATCAGTTTATTAATTATTATTCGACCTTGTTACCGATCGTTGTCGAATCGATATAATTATTTCGACGTGAAACAGTTTACGTATGATACAAATTAGCGCGAATTCACATGATGCGCAGGTTATTCAAATACGCACCGGGGAAAGGCAAGTAATTTAAACAAATGCCCACTCGTGCGGATCCCCCGTCGATAATCCAATTATTATTTGCCGATTGTATGCGTCGTTGAAAATCTCGGATATCGTTCCAATTAATTAACAGATTAAACATCAAGTTCTCACAAAACGAGAAGTATAAATTTATTTCTTAGTTTTGCGACACTGCGCGGTTACAGTGTCAATCGTCAATTTCGTCTTTCATAAAAGTCACTGATAAAAGTGTACTAGATCTTTTTATATTTGATAAATGCTCTCTCTCTCTCTCTCTCTCTCTCTCTCTCTCTCTCTCTCTCTCGATCGCATGAAATTTATAGCCCTGTAATTATCGCGTTCGATAAATAACGATAAACCAATTTAACGCACTCGCTGCCGCTAATGGTGACAAATTTGCGTGGCGTCAGCGAGTGGTGTGGTGCCGCAATTCAAAATCCAAATTTTCTGCCAATACACACGCACATATGTGTACGTACATATACCGACATATGTGCGCGATTGGATCCGTTTTCCATTCTCCTGATCGATCGTGCCGAAAACCGGCATCGAAAACTGGCCGGTAATATGAGCTCTAACATTCCATCGCGCTCCTCCGGCGTCGGGTTTCCCCGGCGGCGGGTTAAAAGCGAGTCTCTTCGAATAAAGCTTTCGAATAGCTCCGAGCCAAAGGCTGCGCGAAATACACTGTATGTGTGCGCGTTATTCGTGCGCCTGGAGCACGTGTACAAATCGAGAACGCGCGCGCAAACACACACACACACACACACACACACAAATTCGCGCGGGACATTTGCGGCGCTCGCGCGAAGACACAAGAGTGGTACGTGCACGAGGGGCTGTTGCGAATCTCCTACAAAACTCGTGACACGAGGATTGCGAGAAGAGATTACATTTCCAGCGTGTAATACACAGGATGAGGCACCTAACTTTACTGTCTGAAATTTCTTTCTGCCCCGCGACGCAAAATGGAATGTTTCCGTATATATCTTGTAGCGGCTGGTTTCGCAAGATCCGCGTTACGTTTCTGTGACGAATACGCGACACACTTTTTTTTGCGCGGAAATGCAAACCATACCACCACGTTAGGAAATTACAAAGAAATTAGATGCAAACCACCTCGATATGTAAGTTTTTTTAATTAATTCGAATTAGTTTGTGTGTATTAATTTATACTTCAAAATATATTTCGCGTTTATATCCAACGTGGCTCCTAAAAGCTTTATTTTATTTCTTTCTTGTTGGAAACTATCAAATCTTATTTCGATTATTTGTTTTATTAAGAGATTAGTGTAAAATATGAAAATTATCTTGCACATCTGAGAGTCGCCGTTAGATTATAGAACTTGGTTAAGCGAAATTCTCGTGGATTATATGCGAGAATCGCAAAGTAATTTGATTAGCTGAACATACGCGTTGACGTCAATACTTTTGATTACACAATGCAAAAGAGATTTTTACACATGCGTTACGAATAGATATAATTACTGTATGCCAGCGCGAAAACTGTTGAGGTCAAATGAAATTGTGTCGATATCCGATTATTTGCGCAATCTGCACTTCTCTTTGTGAAAAAAAAAATGTGACTCGAATTAAAAGCGATGTCGATGGAGAACAACAGACACATGGGCCGTTAAACGACGAGAAAATCGTGTGACGAAGGGAATTTCACGTTTATTGACGAATCAGCAAAATTCTCGAAGAAAGAACAAAGCGACTGATGACTTCAAAACGGAAACGATGTTTGCGATAAATTGGAACACGCAGCAATGGAATTTTTATAGCGATAAAAATTTGCTACGGAACACACGCACAAACGACATTTTGTGCGCGTTCTGGATAGAGCTTAAAAAATGCTTGAAAATAATTAAATTTGGAAAACGTTTTTTCGCGAGTTTTTCTTCGAAAAAACGTTTTACTTTCAATCGTTTTTCCGATTGTTTATTCTTTCGTAATTGTCAGCAAATATTATTAACTTGTTTGTTTCGCAAAAACAATATGTGTTACGAAACTCTTATAAAATGATCTTAAAAGAAGAGATGTTTGTGCAACATGACATCTGCATTTGACATCAATGCACTTCGGTCTTATTACGTAGCGGACAATTTTTTTCCCTCGGATAATCAAGGATCTCTAATCCGTGACGTCTCGTTAGCGGAAGAGGATCGTTTTCTCTTTTCTACCTATCGAAAGCAAGAAACCAAAGTCACGTTCGTCAACCGCAGCGAGTTGATTGCTCGTCCCTTTGTGCCCTCGGCCTAGTTTTCTCCCTTTGTGCTTTACCGCCACTCTCACGGCACATCCTTCCGCCATCTTTCATCCACCGATTCTTTCCGCACGAAGCAGCATTCTTTCTTTCTTTCTCTCTCTTTCTCTCTGCTTCAGAATCTTCTCGGTCCACACCCCCGACATTACTGTGTCTTTACTGTTTTTTGCCTCCCCCTAGGATCGTTATTCTCTATGGACCGCAAAAGAAACGCTTCCGCTTCTCCGATGTTTTAGAAACGTCTACGTTGCCGCTTTTTTTACGACGCGCATGCACAAGGTCGTGAATAATCTAATTTCCGCGACGCAGATATTCTCAAAACATTTTTTCTCCAAAAAATTTTTGAATTAAAAACCTGACGAGATATCTTTGCACAATGTCTTAATGATTGACATATATTAGAGAAACATAATTATATGACAAAGTATTTACATGTAATATCTACGAGAGCTTCTTCGTAGTGTTTACTCGGATGATCCTCATTTCTCGCGGGAATAGATTTCACGAGTTAAAGAGTCACGCTGCATGTGCACTTAACAAATTCGCGAAGCGGCTCGCTCCCTTCGTTTTTCCGCCTGGCCGCCCTCGCCTGTTTCACCCCTGCTTTTCGGTCGGCGCACTTCAGAGTGCTACTGCAAACACCCGGAGCAGTCAAGCCGCCTGGTCGCGTAATCCGATATCTTTTTGCTTACTTACGTACGCCGTTCGAAAATAGGTGAAACGTTCTGACTGTCATTATGCGAAATGCCTAAGTCAACGGTATTAGTTTTGTTGTACACACAAATTGCATTTGATATTAATCAGTGAGCGCTGCGCCGGAGCGCGTGACGGTTTTCCATCACACAAAGAAACAAACTTTCGGAAACAGCAATTTATATTAGGCAATCAATCTGATGATTATAAATATTCTGTCATAAACAGACTGGCGTGCTCAAAAGAGGTGATTCAAACAGAAACAACACAGGGATAGTAATATTATAATAATCATTCAAATTGCTCTGAAATTGTGGTCTGCGTCAAAAACGATACGTTTGAGCACAAAGGATCTAATTTTGTTATTGCTTAATATTGTCGCACTCGTTATATCCCCATTTGTGACTTTGATAGCCGCGATACGTGATAGAAATTTGATTGCAGGCGCGTTTAAACGCGAACGTCACACCACCCTTGCTTTCTTTAAAGCCGCGCACACCACCGGCGCGCATCGGAAACCAGGTCATTCGCAAACATTCAGAAAAATTTTTAAAAAGTGCGAGAAAAAAATCGCGTTAGCGCGATTTAATGGTTCCACAGATTTGGCAAAGAGAGATCGCGTTTCAAGAAGGAAACCGAGAGAAGGAACTGAGGGGTTGTTAAGGAAAACGCGCTTTTGGACGCGAGTTTCACCACTGTTGTAGTCCAAAGGATCGTAGCTTGCGCATTCACGCGGGATTACGATTTATAACCGTTCCCCTTTTCTCTTACTGGCGGTTTTGCGTTTACGGAAAATAATAAAACGATCGTTTCCCGTTCCTTCGTTTTCGTCTCAGTCTTTCGTCCCTCGGACGAAATAAACGCTATTCTCTCTTTTTCTCTCAAACTTCTTCGCTCTTAACAACAGAGAGAGAAAATTCACACCTCTTTTTCGTTCCTCTCTCTTTTGCATTTTCACGCGACGACTTTCAACCTCGCTTTTCCTTCGTTTGCGAACACGATCGTTTAAAATTACGACAAATCGTGAGACATTAGAAATATTCGCCTGAAAGGATCATGTCGCGTTATGCGCTTTTTTCTCTCTTTCTTCCTCTTCTCTCTGCTCAGACTTATTTCCAGTTTCGGATTAATATGATAGTTGCTGCAACCATGTTATAAAATTATACATGCGAACGCTAACGTATATTGGCGAGGAAAACTTGGAAATATATAATTCAAATCCTGAAAACGTACGAAATACGTCTCGAAATTTTGGGGCACATAATTAGACGGAACGTGTACTAAGTGTCGTAAATTATTTAAATAAATCTCAGCCGCACTTTCACACAGCGCAAGATTGCACTAGTAAATTACCCACTATTTCCGAGGTGCGATAAATTTTGCCCATTCATCGCTCTAATTAAACTGGCATAGCATAAGAAAGTTACGCGTAAGGAGATAAATGTTGTGCAGAAACACGACTTAATGAAATGCATGATCTTATTGCACGCTTCCGTCTTAATAATCATAAATTGGCAAATTACGCGTGGCAATATAAAAGAGAATTATCCAATGTATTGGATAGAATAAAACCAATATCGCAAACATAAAATAATTAATTGTCACAGATTTTAGAGAATAGAAAAATGTATATGTATATTTTTATAAAAAATATAAATGTAAAATTGTTGTAAACTGAAGAAGAATATTTTTTCGTATTGTAACTTCAACGGTATATTGGTTACAGATTTGTCTATACCGCGATATCTTGTATAAAATCCTTTCTTCTTTGAGACAAAGGCGTTATCTTTACTTTCGCGATTTTTCTTCATCTTTTGGTACCCGCAATCTCTGTCCGACTCTCAAAGGAACGAACAATAAACGTCTTCTTCGTCTGAAATTAATGCCGCTAGACGCTGGGAATCGCAAAGCACACTCTTGCTTTGCTTTTCCGCCGGGTTTTCCTCGAGGCGGCTTTCCTCGCTCGCTGCCGCGATGTGGCACGATGCAGGTCGCTCGAAGCGCAGAAACGCGGGAAGAGAACGTCGAGGAAACTATGGAAGCAGAAGACGCAAGTCAGTGGGCTACGAATTTCGCTGATAGAAAACACGCCCTTAACGTCGTTCCATCGAACTGCGCCACGCTCAAACGGCAACAGGACCTTGGCAAGCAATTATCCCGAAGCTTTGCGGCAAAAGCTTTGTGAGCGTGAATCGCTTACGGCACAACGTTATCGTGGACTTATTTCGTCGATATCGCTTCTTCCCGTTGAGAAGCAAATACATGCTTTTGCAAATGCTTGCCAAAGCCACCGCTAAGTTATTTGTAGCATTTTGATGTTTGTATATTCGTTTTCTTTTTTTATGTGTGTGTGTGTGTGTGTGTGTTTTGATCGAACTTAAAAATATGCAAAGTCGCTCTTCCAACGACCAAACGTACAACAATAACCGGATATTTATCTCAAAAGAATAATTATTAAAATAGTATAAATTATTGTATTAAGTGTAACCATTTTTAAACTGGGATACTTGAGAAGAAATGAAAAGATACATTAAGAAATTAAAACTAAAAATCTTAGCTGGATTGTGATTAATGTTCGACTCAAATGCGTTTAATCCATCTTGCAATTAACGTTTGTATTTGTAGAATTGATGACTGTGCACTTTGTGCAATTTGTACGCTAAACCGCATTACGCCTCCAGCTCACCTTCACCGTATTACTGTTTTGCACGCTACGTAATTCAGCTATGATGCGCCATATAATGGCGGCATATACTCATTCCCAGATTAATTACACTGTTTGTGAGACATAAACACTATGTGTCGTATTCTTGCAAACTACGTTACGTTAACTCTCGTAACCATGTTCCGACACTTCGAAATCTTCGTTTACCAGTTGTGTGTTTTTTACTTTGATATATTTATTTTTCTTACATCCGAACGTTTTTCCTTTGCTGACTTTCGCAATCGAGGTGATTTGTCGCCTTGGACGTGGAATGAAATATAAAATTGTAGCATCGAATTTCTTGAGGATACGTGTGTGTCACAATAACACACGTCGGATGAAAAAAGGTTGACAGCATGTTAAGAATGTTCCTATCAAACGCCATTATTGCGCTTTACCGCACCAATACTGAAACATACTTGGAGCAGCCGCGATCGTACGTTTTCCCGATGCCGCGCAGCGGTAATGGCTTTACCGTCCGACCGGGGGCGAGCCTCATCGGATTCCTATCGGATTTCTTTTCAGACACCTTAATCGGATAACGAACGATACACGTTCTGGTAACTCTAATAATTGGTGCTTATCCGTCGTCCGGCTGACCTCTCCCGATGCCAACTAATCGCGCACCTCGAGATACGGGCATCGTCCGTTTCCTTTTCTCGCGTTAAATTCCGAGCGCGCAATTATCCGTTCCGAGACGGGGGAAAAAAAACAAGGAACACGAGGAACGATGCCCGCGGGCTAATTCTGGCATTAATAATCCTGATTACATTTCTCATACGCGCGCAGGAACGATAGGCATGCGCGCTCTATTAAGTGATAATCAGACGCGCGGGAAGTATCTTATAATGCAAGAAAAGAGTTAATTTATCGCGGAGAGTATTATTGATTAAATCATATTACACACTGTTGTGTTATTAATTACATGGTAGTTTGCTACATACGTGACGATATTAATTTTATCTTATAACAATCCGAGAAATAGAAAAAATTGAGGAGAAAAATTAATCGCGCAAAATTAATGAGATGGCTGTAAAATAAAAAAAAGAAACAAGACAGTTTGATAAATCTCTAATTTTTTCTTCGAATCTTCTCTTGAATAAATTACACGATTTTGAAAATCTTTTACGAAGAGGATAGACTTCAATATCGGATAGGATCTATAACGTATTGATCTTTCGCGGTATGGCCGAAATCCGCACGTGCGCGCGCGGCCTCATAAACCCACCCGCATACACGAGCTGCATTCAGGGAGCATAATCGAGATATCTATCCCGGTGATAGACGAGCCAGATAGGAGTCGCGACGTGAGTCAAGTGACAGGTGGGATAACAAATGTCTGCGTCGAGACATCCAGCATGTATCTGAGCTTTGTCTCTGTCCGTGCAATCTCTAAGTGATAATTATTGCTCGGAGCGCGTGTCTATATATGGGTGCGCGATACAGATGTGTCTAATCGTGCTGTATGCCAAACAAATTATGAGCAAATTTAAAAGCTCGCGATAATGTTTGACCAAGTCTTAGAGTCGATGAATTTAATTTGAATTTTTATGTGCATTAATTTATACGTTGACAAAAATATATTTGCACGCACATTTGGCATATTGGCTTGTGTCGATTTTAAACTTCTAGTTGAAACGAATTATCAATAGCAAAATGTAATCGTTTGATCAAAATTCGAAAAATAGGTTTTAGACAAGTTTAAAAATTATCTTTTATTTGAAAGTGAATAAAATTACGCTTGCAAAACTTGCGTAAATTTCTTCTCGTGTTCTGTTAGAACAGATATGTAGTCGATCGGTTTTATAAACGACGCGGATGCCGCTTTTTCCTAAAATATAGCCATATTCGGCGTCGTGAAAATATCGCGGAACTCGTAAACGTGCTCGTGCGACGATGGACGAACTGCATCATTTATTTGCGCGCGACATCGTAGACAGGACACCTGTTTCTCGGCTCTTCCCCGCGGCGTTGACGGAGACTGATTCGTTTATTATACCGTAGATAGTTCATACGTTACCTCCGACGGCAGGCGTAATAATAAGCAGAACATAATATGCAGATGTATTATTTTGCATCGTGTGCTCCCGCGCGCGCGCATCAAACTAGACATTTATATTCAAGGTAAAAGAGAAGAAGTGACATGAATAGACTTTATTATTATGATTAACGACGCGCGAGTAATGAGTGTGTAGATTCGATTAACATCTCGAGCGATAGAGTTTTATTGATCACCGTGGCATTTAAGTCGCCGAGAAGATTGTGCGCACATTTTTGTGTAATATTTTACGGAATAACATATCCTCGAGTAATATCTTTATTTTATTTTATTTTTTTGACAACTCTTTTACAATGTCAGAGAACTTTTTGATGATGCTGTTATTTTTCTCAATTTTTACAGTTTTCAACTTTTTACTTTATGCATCCTTAAAACTGTGCACCTTCAATTCTATAAATCCTCAATTCTGCAACTTCTCTCGTGGGTCTATTACATTAAAGAAATCCGATTGCGACCTACTTTCAAAATTATATTACGACATAATTTTGTCATTGTAGACGTTTCAATATTCTGGCTTTAAATTGAGATATGCGAGACTCAAAGCGGCTGCACGGGATAGAAAAGAAAAAACATTTTTCATATAAAACTCTCTACAAAAATCATTTATATAAAAAGCTAACTGTCAATAATTAATATAAATATTAATCTTCATAAATTTGATCTTTATAAATTTTAGACAAAAGTAGATTAAATATAACTTGGTATATTGCATACTAATTTATCATATTTTTCTCTTTATACCGATATTATTTATTTCTCTTCTCTCGTTTATTTCCTCGTGTTTTTCTTTTCTCATTTTATTCCGCCCGAAACAAAATATTTAAACACAATTAACGTGCAGTTATCTCCGACAACTTTAAACGCGCTGCATCCCGAGCGTCGCAGGACGAACGGAACACCTGCTTCCTGGTCCCTTCTGGCGTTGACGGCGACAGATCCGTTTATTATACCGTACACTTGATCATCACGGTTTCGCACGTCCACCTTAACGCTTACCAGCGCTACTTGCTCGCAATATCCTTGCGGCAGGTCGCAGTCGATGTGTGCGGACGCGCTCGCGCGTGTGTGTTCGCACGCGTGCGGGCGCGCGTGTGCGAATTAATATCGCCAAGATTAGTGGGAGCGCCGACTAACTAACTGGCTGCTAGCAATTTGGATTATTCGCTCCGCTCGGTCGGATCTGGTCATCCTCGTGGGTGGTCTCGCCATTAATCTCCTCGGCAGTCCAGAAATCGAAATGTATACTCGCGCGTATAACATAGAAAATACACACGCGCGAAATCTTCCGAGTCGGTGTGTCCTGTGCGAGATATTCCGGGAGAACGCGCGAAGAATCTCACCGAGACCCTTCTTAAAACTCAGTCACACGGCCGAATGCTCGCGGCGTGACTGCGGAGCGATTGAATCGCATCAGCTCGAAAACACCGGTAGTAAGCGCCTGTTCTCAAACCGTCGAGAATCGTCGAGATAGCGGCGACAGAAACTCGTGTTCTTTTCCGCAAACTGTGAAGTTTGCGGATCCGAGAACATTCCGTTGGCTATCTTGGGTACTTACTTTGGATTTTGACCTGACCAAGTTAGTTGTGTCAGCGCATCGGGTTGGAATACCGGAAATTCCAGAATGCCTTCGAAGTGTATCGTACGAAGTGTATCGTTTTCACATGAAAGATAATGTTATTGAAAGGATAATGTTATTGAATATTGACGCGAAATAACGGCAAAAAAAATGAGTAATCAATTATACACGCGTTTCAATTACTGTCTTTATTACGGAGCAAACGTGATTAATCGGGGTGTACTTTTCGTTCCTCTACAAGGATTCGGCGGATTCGGAACTAATTCCAGCCGAGGGATACATGCAGCAGCAAACGGCAATAAAAATCACGATAAAGGCCGGGGAGAAATTGTGACCGCTATATTTCCTCGGGTGGTCGCTAAATTAAACTCTCAAATGTCTGCGCCGCTGCAGCGGCCATTTCTCAGGTACACTCGGTAGCGCACCAAACTCGGTAGTTCCACTTTGTTCGGGACGTGTTTTGCGGCAACGAACAACCGCGAGAAAAAAAAAGACGATCGCGCGGCAGCTTATCGAGGCCGACACTTAATTGGGCGATTGGAGATCGGTAACACCGAAACGATATATCGACTTCTCGGGTCGCGAACTTATCGAACAGCGAGAAACGATATCGGACGGTTTATCGCGGTAACTCCCGCGACAAATAGGAATCTTATCGCGGCGTAGGCCGGCCTTCGAGCACGGCGAGGTGCACGAATAGACAGAGGCAAACTACCGTGCGAGGAAACAGAGCGGAAGCGCCGCGAGCAGATCCTTGCGAGGGATATTATCCCGTGGGAGAAAGCCATCTTTTACGCGGTTGGAATATCAATGACGAACAAATAAAAGTGTGTATCGCGATATCACCCGACCAACAAATACGTATCAGAGATGCAGAATATTTATAAGTGTGTGTAGAGAGTACGCGCTTTCAAATTAAGCCTCAACGAATTCTTGATAAACCACCTGCAACCGAATCATCGCAGGTTTTTTCTTTTTTTATCAATATTTCTCATTAAGAGAGAAGATATATTACACGGATGTATATCTCTGTAATCGCGAGATTCGCGGCGGATTTGCTGTTGAGCGAACGAGCAAATAATAGCTCTATAAAACATTGTTCAATACAACATTAAATCAATAAACGTAATTTATTGATAAACTGCGATCTTACTTGATCTTTAAAAATATTAATTACGACACGAAAGAGAACTTCTCAATTTTTTTTGAAACGCTATCTCGCAATAATAAATTTGCAATATAAAAACATTTTCGTGAAAATATTGCTTGAAATTTGTGATTTAAATACGCGTCTCGATCAAACGTTTTTCCTCTCGCGTGCGCTTTATTATTTTTGCGAGCGCAATTAAATTTGTGCGAATTAAATTATATCCGAAAAATATAACTTGAAATTCTATTATTATGTGTTCCATATGTATGGAAGAGGAACTTCAGAGTACGTTAAATATATGTTGAATGTATACTCGGATATCTATCCCTGCACGTTTACAATGTGTATGTAATCTCGCGGCAAAAAGAGCCTCGGCGTTTCTCGAGCAAATCGGATACACAAAAAGTCTCGCGGGACTTGTGTCCTCCACACGTACGTCTCGGCAAATCCCATGTGACGCACTTGATTGCCTCCGATTCCGTCCGATTTTGCACCATCAGAGCGCAACTGGCACACAGTTAACGAGGCAGGACGTAGGCAATTTGAGATAAATACGCTCGTTGTAAATCGTCGTTCGTTAAAGACACATTACAATAGACAAATCTTATATTAGACATTTTTATTGCAAGAGAAAACTTGTAACTCTTAAAAATTAGCAAATCGATCAAAAAATTAAATTAGTAGTGAGACAATATTTACGAGTAGCAGTCGCAAAACCAGAAAATAATCTTCAGAACGGATGTGATGTCAATAACATCAGCTTCGACAGCGCGCGATCACTCACCCATTCAAAGAACCACACCGGAAAACTTTTCCGAACCTCTTTGCCCGTCGTTGTATTTTCCCGATTTTCTTCTGCTTAACTAAGTACGGATCGCGCATCGACGTTATTCGCGCGAAACTCGTGCGTGTTCGTCGAAAAACACCCAAACTACTCTCGCGCTCGGCAACGACTTCTGCAGTTTCGGATCGCGCGGTTTCCATTTCTGGGATTGCCGAGAAATCGCACGGTCTCGAGTTTATCGCGGTGATCCGCGCCCTGCAGCCTGCCATCGTCTCCTCCCGTAGTTTCCCGGGTTACGCCATTTCCGCCATCGATACGTTCCTCTCTTCGGTCAGATAGCTTTCATGTACGACAATACAAGTCAACGTCGGATAACGGGACGACTAGATCCTATCGAAAACCTCGATCGATCTTTAAGTCCGACTATTGCCGCGATCGATACCGATCGTGGCAAACTGCTGCCACGTCTCAGTCCTCCCGGAAATCCGGAAACCAATACGCAGCAGAAGAAAAGGAACGTCTGTCGAATGTGAAGTCGATACGCGCGAGTGCCGCGAACCGCGTGTTTTTATTTCCGTCCGAGTACAAGTTTTGACTTGATGTCACAAGTCACGAGTCGATTCTCAACATGTATATAAAATAAAATTTATTTTATTAAATATTATTTATTTAAAACATCGATTCTCTCTTTGCTGTAATATGAAACGCATTTATATCTCGCGAAACGTTGACCATGGGAAACGTCTCGGAAGCAGCTCCCCGTTTGATCTCCGCTCAAATCAAATCTGAGAATATCTCTTATAATAGAAAGAGAGAGAGAGAGAGAGAGAGCGCAAGGGAGAGAAGTCCTTGAAATCGAAAGGTCCGTATCGCAAAGGGATTTCGATCCGGCTTCGATCTTCTCAGCGCAGCTGCAGTTGATTGTGATCGAGTCGGGTTCCTTAGAGACTCGGCTTTGTTCTCGGTCTAATCACAGAATTTACGTTGCTTGATCGGTCAAAGGTAACGCTGCGGCTTGAGATTGCACACTAGCGCGCGCGCTCTCACACACACCTGAGCACGCTCCTGCCTGTTTACACCTTGCAGAGACACCACTTCTTGATATCAAAGGTCAAGCACTCCGCACAGGCGTCGTGAGATAACCGCGGACATAATTCAGTCTTATCTTCGTTCGTTAAATCCGATTTACGTATGCCGGTGGCCCAGAGAATGAATTTCGCGCGTGGAAATGTCTGCGGACGATCTTCGACGGATTCGTAAACTCTATATTTTTCGATAAGATATTTTTTGTAACGTTTAACTTCTCGGTGTGCATTGAATTTAATTTTTTAAGAAAACCTAACACACACATATTATATTTTTAGAAGATTTACACATTTTTACAGTTCTACTTTTATTTTATTTTTTACGAAATCATCTCTTTGTTGTTTCTTTCGTAAGTCCATAACCCATTTCCACGGCTTTAGTTACCTAAAAATTTATGTAACGAATGCGCACGCAAAAATATTTAAAAGTCTTTCATATTTTGTTCCGCGGAGAGTGTGCGGATATAAATTCCGCGCATAACGCGAGTGTGGATGTTTCCCTGTCAGTCAACATGACTCTATTTCTGAGCGCAGGTATGTGCGCCAGAATACTTCGCGTATTATAAACCACATTCTATCGATAAAACTTATTTCTGCTCTGTAACCGCGGTGGAAAAGTTTTATCTGCCGCAACGAGACATTCTATCGTTGAGTTTCAACTTTCCGCGTATCCTTTTCTCGCGATCGCTAGATTTAGAAATTTGTCATTGTTATTCTCGTGGAATTTTAATTTTAAATCTAATTACATACCAATTTTACGTATGATTTAGATAGTTTCGTAAAACATCTGCTCTCAATTGATTCGCGAGAACGACTTTAATGATTGATAAACAAAGTGTCTTATAAGTGCGATGAAAAATAAGCTCAAATTGCGCGATCGCGACTTTTCTCTCGTAATGTTCTCGGAAGTTCCGTGAAATTGGCCGACACAGTTTCTCCCGACTTGCTCGAGAGAGAATCCGATGGCTATTCTGATTTATCCGCCGGTGGTCGACCACCGGCGTGCACGAGGGAACACAGGGTCGTAATTCACCGATTCAGCGCTTCGTACGGCGCACCGTTGTGAACTTAGCGCTCAACATCAAAAAATTAAAAAAGTGATTACACTATAAGTTTGTACTCCGATTGTACTCATTCGTACCACATTTATTTTTGTTTGTACCAAGAGTTATGAGAGAATTAAAAAGCATCAGCGCCCAACTTTGAGATATTTGAAATAGATTAGAGTTTTTCGGGGGGGGTGCAGGGGAAAGGACGGAGCCCAAAATAGTTACTTGTGAGAATTACACGATATTGGAAAATGTACCGTGTTCCTTCCAGGTACAAATGATTTGAAAAGAGGTACAAACGGGTACAAACGATGCTGTTTCGAATACCGGTTTCAGTTTCAAATATCTTAAAGTAGAGCGCTAGATTCACACCGGCGTACGGCGCTTTTCTTACACGCGTTAGTAACACACTTCATTCCGAAAAGGAGCTATCTCCGAGGTGGTGGTATCACTTCGTATCTTCTCGAAGAAATCGAGTTCGTTCGGAACAAAAAATAGCAGTCGAAAAACCGCTACCCTAATAAGAATTCAAGAGAACTCGGCTACCGGTAATTGGAAATATATCTAGCGTCGATTTTATTTTTAGAAACACACAGACTATCGCGCTAAAACCGTAGATGCATTCGCGTCCTTGTTGAGCGCGCGAAAGACACGTGGGGTTTCGGCGGAAACGAACAAATTAGCCCTCAGCCATGTCCGCGGTAGATTTCCCGGCGGACACTAATCACCCATCGGCATCAAGGTATTAGCCGCGAGCTCGTGGAATTAGAGTAGTGCTCGTTTCTGACGATCGGTCGGCCATATGGTAATCATGTGGCATCAACTGAGGCTTTCCTTCCATTTCTATATATTGCTCAAAAGAAAACAATATATATATATCAAGTAAAAAAATATTCCCTGTGTGCAAATATATTTTTTATTCGCTAAAAATTTGTTAAATTTGTTGCATCTCACATAGGTTTGATACTAGATGAGTTCAAATTTGTTGTTATATTTTTTATATTATACGTGCATATAAAAATAATTAATTTTTGAACACTTCGCGAATGATTGTTCAATAAAAATACGCTCTCTCACGTTTCTTATGAAAGAACGAAGCTTTAAGGTAGCTGCCCTTCGAAAGTACGTATGGAACACGCGATGCATAATTCGCGCCTCGAACGACGAGTGTTTCACGCGCCGAGTGTCGTGCGAGCGTAATCCGGAGTCCAATTAGCGATAATTACGACGTGAATTGGGAATTCCTAATGGCGGGCATTCCCCCGTTAGTTCGTTCGTTCGTTCGTTCGTTCGTTTGCCCTCACGGTGATTTTTGCAGACGGCGTACTTCGGCGCGCAAATTAAATTCGCGCTTCTCGCTTATAATGATGACGACCCGTCCGCTTAGGTAACTCCAAGGATTTTACGCCATGTTCCTATCTCTCTCTCTCTCTCTCTCTCTCTCTCTCTCTCTCTCTCTCTTTCTCTTTCTCTCTCTTCCTCTTTCTTCTCGTTCCGACGAGGTCGCGTCGTCGTTTCTTGAGATTTTCTCCGACCGCAATCACAATCACACGAAAAACGGCAATTTTACCGCGCTTCAGTATAAAACTCGAGCTAATTTTCCGCCTCGACGTTGTTCGAGCACCAACTATTCCGACCGTTACGCCTCTAGTCCTGACGGGGGATTATCGTATAAATTGGATAATAATTCGGTGCATTGGTTTACAATCTATGTATATCGCGTTGGCATTATCGCTAAACCTGCTAACAATGATCGTTTTGTTTAACGCTACGAATAATTCTCTCCGCTTCGCGCCGTGTATTACGCGGTCGACATTAAATGAACGAGCTATTTGCATCACATAGTTATTCCCCCGCGCTTTGTTTGCGTCTGAGAATTATTATACTAATTTTTTTTTTTTTTTTATTTATCTTCTATCAATATTAGCACATGTACAATCTCTCACCGCTAGAGCTTGTAAAAGTATCGACACAAACGTAATAGCAGTTTATCGATGTAATCGCGTCGTTACACAATCGCTCAGCTATATCGTATATTAACGGCAATATTTTTTTTTTTTTTATTTAACATTGTGTTCCGGAATATTAAATTAATATATCGCTCGGCGAGATATTTTATATTAACGGCGATATATTTTTATTTAACATTGTCCCGCGCGGAATATTAAATTATCTATATCGATCTAACAACTCATTTTCTTTGAGCAAAGTCTCGCTCATGTAGAATGACCGACCGGGTTTGTTTCTCCGGCAAAAACACGCCGTTCCAAACTAGTTCAGGAAATTACACCGGGTTCGCAACTCGACACAGTCGCGGAAACTATCGCCATTCGGACCGTGTTGCAGGTGCACTTGGGAATACTCCGTGCCGCCGCGCAGCTTAATAATTTACTTATTAATTATTAATCTCAATTTGCATACAACGCGCGCGGACCAATTACGACAATTACATTGTGTGTCGCGGATCTAGCTAGAGTTATAGTAATTATATTAATTTTTCATCGCGCGACGGAATCGATAAGAAGAACGTAACGAAATTTGCGTAAAATTCGTATCAAATAAATTTTATTTTGGAAATTGTGGATAAAAGAGACGGAAAATAAACAACTCATCGATAAGAATTTCAGAGGTAAGGCGGTAGTGATGTTGATACCTCAACGGGTGAGGTCATTTGTAGACACGAGCGTTACAACAGGTCGACCGACGGGTGGGAATGCGTGGGGGGTGATTTAAAGGTCTATCGAGCGATGATGTCTGAAGATTACTTACTCGCCGGAACGTAATTTCCCGGCCCCCGGCTGCGTCTTCACTTCGTAATTTACTGAAACTCGCTGGTAACACGTTAAGAATGTCTCTTCTCTCGCTAGAAACTTCACCTCACGCTTGAAATGAAAGCTTGACTCGCGAGTATTCACAGATAAAATACATATTTTGTCTCAATTTTTTTTATTGCATGCAATCGCTCGACTCGCATTTAAAAAACATCACGTTTTTGCAAGTGTTGGTAACTATTTGGCGTTACTTTGCGTAATCTCGAATTACGTAGGAATAAACGAGATTTTGTATAACCGCGTCTGGAGCGAACTCCTTTTTTGATTAGGCAAACTTAATACGTCGGTTCTAACATTCCGTCCGCACCCTACTGCCATCGTATCGGGTTGCACGATTCGCAATTATGCATTCATCGCGGTACCATGCGTTATTCAATGCGATATTGAATATCGCGTTACCAAACAAAACATTGTGGAATATCGGGATTTCCTCGAGTAATTGGAAGGCTTGTTACCGAAACTATTACCGCGATCGCATTATAATTACACTCCGCGTTTGGCGCGCCCCCCTCCGTAGCAGGTTTATCATAATTTCGTGTACACCGTAAATAGAGGAAATCTGTTAATTGAATCTGATCGTTATTAACTTACGGTGCCACTAACTTCGCGTACGCGACGCCTTAATTATCTGTTATTTACTTAAGCACAATGGGAGTTCTGGGAAACCCAATCTGTCGGCAAACGCAAATTGCTTCGCGTGCTGCGCAAGACTTAAAAATCGGAAAACAAATTGAGGATACTTGTTTATTTATAAATTTTCTCCCGCGGAAGAATTTTTACGAAGATATTTTAATTCTCGCTCATTTCATTTATCATTTTTTTATTTTAAATTATAATAGACAACACACAAAAAATATATACTTAATATCTTATAAATACCTATAAACTTATGTGTTATATTTTTTTCTTCAATAATCTTTCTAAACTTCTTTTTATTTTCTTCTCTCTGATACAAAGTTCAAGCATCTTCATTCCGGCTGTAGATAAACTAACGATTCACCTGGGACGTTAGAGATACCGAAGAGAGACAGGGTCGTGTCGGTGGGTGAAGGGAAAAGGGGGATTTCGCCAACGATAGAACGGCGTATCGAACTTTTGGCAACTCGTAACTATCGACCGGGTTGAAGGCTTGGATGGCGTCCAGCCTCCGACAACCGGGGGCAGGGAGGGGGGTACGGAAGACCCTTGATGAGGTCCCCGAGTGCCGACTTCACTCTTTCCCCCGTCGGTCGTTTCCCAACCCCATATCGAAGCTGTCACCGGTGGCGCGAACTCCGCGGCCATTCGTGTCTATCATGGAGTTTCTTGTTGGGAGCCCGCATCGCGCGGGTATGATGACCCGAAATGCCCGAAAAACTTTTCATTCGCTTCTGCCAGAAAGTGGCGACGTGGTTTGATAACTTCTGTATCTCGCTGTTTTTTTCGCGACTCTCTGCGGCAGATTGCAGAAATTTTGGAGCGTCGATTGAGCAGAGAGAAATTCGCAAACTAGTCTGTCGATAAAACGTCCGCTGTGAGATAAATCGATCGCGGAAGAAAATCTGCAGCATCTCAACAGCAACAAATCCGCGAAAAACTGTTTGATTAAAAAAAAACTTGACTAACAAAAGAATTTCACATCGCAATTCTCGTAAAGCAGCTTATTTAATCGCAATTGTTCTGTGTTACAGGATGTTGCTTCGTAACGTTTTACACCAGGAAAGCGGCGTTGGCGGCGCAGAATGCTCTTCACAACGTCAAGACTTTTAGCGGGGTGAGTAAAGTATTTTATAATACTGTTGCAATCGACATGAGAGAAAACCATGATTCAATTTGCGTGATCGTTACACGACTGCGCGCAGTACATTCGTACATATTACCAAGTGATGACTAAAGTGATTATCTTTGTACGCGATGGATATCATAAAACGTAGTTACGAAGCCAATATAGACATTGCGAGCACGCGCGTAGCTTCGGGGTGATTATCTTTCGATGCGAGCGCGAGTTTGGTCATCTCTGGCTCGCAAATCATGATTGTTGCTTGTACGGTATCGGCGCGTTGTGTTGCCGATAGAAATGTTTGGATAGCGCTCGTATGCCCGAGTACTGAATCAATCGGCGGACGCAGCATCCGCTTAGCCGAATAATGAACGTTTACGCGGATAATTATCCGAGTGCCGATGATTGACCGAATAATGAATATTAATATCGTTGATCGTTCGAATAAATTATTCAAATCAATCGTGGCCGGACTTGATGAGTCTTGGAGTAATTATTGATACAAAGCGCGAAAACGGTCATATATCGCGAACGACGTGTATGTTTATCGTCGGAAACTGTTTATGCTTCTCGAAAGAGCTATCGGCTCTCGCATCTTAATCACAAGTGAGAACAGACATATATTAATCGCTCGTATATTAATAAACACACATACTTGTCGGATATCGAGAAAAATATATTCACAGAATTCTGTGATCTCGAGAGTCGCATAAAACACGTTCGGAATTACGTTGTTGACGTTAAATCCCGCGTTATCTTCCGTCTCCGTTTAGTCTCCGGTTTTACGAGCAATGAAACCAGTTATTGAAATCGCAAAAATCCAGTAAATATACGAATGCGAGTTACGGTGTTTGTGCTAAAATCGTTTATTGCCTTTTCAGCTTTAAATACCAATAGAAGACATTAAATTAAATGAGTTGATGAACAGATTAGGAAAACCGATGTGGTTGCAAGGAAATTTATAGATAGAATATACGTCAATCCTGTAAAGTGAATTGCAGGCGTTTCAACAAAAAGCAGTCGGGGATTAAAACTGGCTATATGACGGAAAGTATACACGCGAGCGTATATACAAATGAAGAGAACTGAACAATCCTTCTCCTCGCGCGCTAATTGATTTAATTGGAGCAGGGATTAGGGAAAATTTTAAATGACGCACTTTTAAGCATCTCCCCTCTCGCTTTCATTCTTCCTCTCTCTCTCTCTTTTTCTTTTGAAATATCCGAGGCTGGGACTCCATTATGAAGCCCTCTCGATCCTCTTTTCGATTCGAGATAACGCCGCGCCGTCCTCGCTCGGCTGGAAAAATATTCCCGTCGGAAAAGCGGCTTTCCTTTCTTCAGGTTTGGCGTCCCCGTCGATTACAGGGCGCGCGCGGGAAAGGGGCCCGAAGATATCGCTGGAAGTGAGCCCGGTACGATAATTACAGTTTCCCTGGAAACTTTCGATGCAATTACGAGACGTCATTACGAGCATTTAACCGAGCAGGCTTCGGCGATTTCATCCCTCTCTCTCTCTCTTTCTCTCTCTTTATGGCCTTCGCCCTTCATATGCCGCGCGCGCTTATGCCTGAATTTACGAGAATAATTATTATCGATCGAGAGCGAAAGGGCGCGAGTTCTGAGCGTGCGACGATTTCTATGAAGCCGCCCGTGAATCGTCAACAATGCTCGCGCGATACGCCGAATATGACTAAATCGATCATAAATTACATTAATTAAATTTGATATTTCATTACGTGTTAACTCTATCCCGAAGTCTTTTTTTCATTAATACGAGAATAGATTTAATCACGCACAGCAATTATAATCTTTAAATATGTATCTTGCACATTTTTTACAATCCCGCGTGAAATCTTTCCATTTAATTTAATTTAAGTCCCCTTACAGTTAATTCTTTTAAAATTATTCGTTCTCTTTTTTGCGCGCACGCAGAGTGTTAAGTTTAATTAAAATTTTTAGTCCCATATATGTGATGCGTTACTTCAAATTTACTTTCGCTCGGAAAAATGTTTCCTTAACCCGTTGAGCAATGCGAAACGTCAAGCTTTCCTTGCGCATCGCGCGGCGGCAGCATCATCTTGGCATCACTTCGAACACTTCTTCACATTCGAGCACCGCAGTTGCGGTACGATAAGTATAAACGCACGACTGTCGTGACATTTAAGCAGTCGAGAAATACTAGCAGCATAACGCATTTCCACCGCATAGCGTAATATTTTAACGATTTTAATTTGGTTTTTTACTTTTCTAATTGTGTTTTAATGAGCTATTTTCTTCCGGTTTTGTAGTTGGTTTTTGTTTGTGCAGAAACTACGTTTACAGTTATTATTTATTAAATTTCTACCTTGTACATGTAATTTTTGTTGTAAAATAAGTAATCTTGCAATGAAACACGAGTGCTAGCTAAGAAAATTCTATTAGAGTTTGCAATTATGAGTTCTATGCATAATTTAACGGCAGAAAAAGTACAGCACGAACAAATTATTATTTCGCGAAACACAAGTAAAACTACGAGTTTTTCGGTTTTACTCTGAGAATCTCAACTCGTGTAACGAATGAGTTGAATAAGCCGCATAACGAAGACGCACGACGTGACTTCACTTTGTTGCCTTTCCCGCGCATGCGATCCACTGAAATTATACATTATTTGATGCATCACGCGAGTAGAATTTTACTCCGGAAGCGGACGGGTTTGACGGTAACGCGATGCATCACCGCGTAACGCGATTTCCAGCGAAGCAATTATTTAAAAAAAATTGTCCAGAGTAAACCGAGAATAAAATAGGAAAATAACCGAGTAAAATGATGAAAGAAAATCGTAATAAAAATGCGGAACAACAAAGTTAGGATAATTCTCGGATTTCTGTTTCGTTTTAGGTTTACTCGATGTTTCGTATAGTTACGTACAACACAAATGTTCTTTACCGATCTCTTTGCTCGTAAAAGTAAAAAAACAAAGAAAAAGAAACGAAAGGCTTCGACTCAACTCCTCCAAAGAAGCGCGCCATAGAAGAGGCCGAATCGGAGGCTCTTGCGCCGACTGTTAATTAAGAGGGTTAAATAGTCGGAAGTCGAGCGGCTGTACGCTCCTCAAGGAGAGGCGTGCGACGGGTAATGCTCGCGATCGGGAATAGAGTGATAGAAAAGAAGACCAGAGTTTTCTCTCCGGTGCAGAGAAAGTAAGAAGACGAGAACATTGACAAGGAAGTGGAGCGTCCTCGAGCGGCGCATAAAAAGGGAAGAAAAGTGCGGAGAGAGGCGACGAGAGGAACAGCGAGAACACGAAAAGGACGGAAGAAGAAGGAAAAGAGAGAGAGAGAAAGAGGAAGGGTGAATTGCAGAACGACGTTTTCGCAATGAAAAGGGTTGACTGAGTATAAGTGGGTAGCTGAAAGGAGCAAGAGTCGAAAGAGAGGAACGAGAGAGAGAGAAAGAGAGACGGGCAGGGAACGAGGAGGGCGCTTAGGGGGGTTGCAAACTCCGAGTAGGGGAATAAGGAGGCAAAGAGAGGAGTTGGTACATACAGGCGGGAGAAGGTAGATAGGGGGTGAACAGAGGACGGCTTGTGCATTTGAAGGAGTTTAGCTTTTCTCGTATCAGATTTCGTTTCCACGAGTGGCGTCGAGTTGAGAGGTCTGTGTTGGCTCGGAGAAATGACTCGAGAGCCCGGAACCTTTCCTCTCTTTCTCTCTCTCTCTCTCTTTCTTCTCTTACTGCCGGCTTCTTTAGCCACCCTCTCGTAACCTTTCCATCCTTACCGAGTGCACCAACGCGTTTCAACGCCGCCGTGCTCTCTGCTCGGTGCCCGACGACGACGGCAGATTTACCTCGCGCGAAAATCAGCGAAGGAGATTCTTCTGTCTTTCGCGCGCCATTTGCGCAGATCGATGTCTACTTTCGCCGTTTTGAACTTTTACGACGGCGTGTACAAGTTAGAAGTACGTGTTTAAATCCCCTCGCACAGAAAAAAGAGATGTTTCTTCAGCGTTGTTATTAAAACACGTTGAAATATAATGAGATGAGAGAAAAAGATACATAAATGAAAGTTGTATAAAAGTTTTTGTCCAGAACTTTTCCGTCGAATACGGAATCAGTCGTGTTTTGTGAAAATTCGTAAGAAAACCGCGTACGACTCAGGTTACGGCAGCGCGAGAGATTTCGTGCGTGTGAATCGATGTTGAGGGCGGGTGAAAAGAAAAAAAAAAGATATTTACGTCTATAATCGAAATAGCGGAGTATCCCGCGGCGATTTTGCGGCAAGGAAGGGAGAGTGAGCGCGTCTGGCTCGCAGCCGCGAAATTGGCGGAAAACCGTGGCGAATTTACAAGCGTGCATACCGCGCTCGCAACAATGCGTAATATTATTAAAGCGCGGCGGGACGAGAGATATTGGAGCGTTAGAGTAGGCGAGATACAAATGGAAAATGAAACCATTATACGGCGAACGCTTTGGCGCCGCGATCGATGGATACGCGGAAACAGCGTTACAGAAAATCCCCCTCTCGTAATCGGCGCTGTCAATCATTCGTTTGAAAAATTTTTACAAGAATACGCAGTCTGGATTTCAGTCCGAGAAATATATATCATGTAGGTTATAAAATTAATATTTTAAAACGTTAAGCGTGTGTGTGTATGTGTGTGTATTTGTGATATCAGTCACATAAATAAAAATATTTTCTGTTAATTTCTATAATTTTTTTAAACGAATAAATAAAATAAACAGCTGGTGATTTCTCTATATCAGAATGAAATCAGAATAAAAAACAATAACAACAGAAAAGACACTGAAATCGAATGAAATGAAAATATCGTGTTCTTTCTTACGTGACGCCGTGCAGTCTCGTATTTCCAAAGGGACCTAAAATATTAAGGATAATGTGAGGTCAGTTCGTCGAGCATTAACGATCGATGTCGACGAGATGTCTGCCGGATGCTTACACCGAAATTCGAAGTACATCGATCATCGATTGAGCCTGAAAGAGGAATTGGCTGAGAGAAGGACGGAGAGAGAGATAGAGAGAGAGAGAGAATATGAGAGAGAAATTCGATAAACCGCCACGACACACTCGATAATTCACGTTAATAATACGGTCTGTACGCTCGATCGCGCATGTGCGGATATATGTGTGTAATGCGTGTGCAGCTGTATTGTCGCGATAACGCGATGAGTCACGCCGTGACGCTTTCCACGGATAATATCGATGCGGTCTTTGCGCGAATGTCGGTGACTTTGTCGCTCATTTCGCGACACTTGCCACTTTCGACAAGAGAGAAAGAGAGAAACGCGGACACATGCAGTCTTTGAATATCTACGTATATCTCGTGTATGTACATATGCTCTATTTGTGTTTTGTTGCATGCAAAACAAGAAATAAATCTCCGATTTGCTCTCACTGAATTTTTTTGACTGAAAACACATAACAAAACTAAATAAATTACGCGATTTTTTGAGCAGATAAACGTCAAACGAATATCGTGTCTCCCGCAAAAGTGACAACTGCAAATTCGCGAAAAATGTATTATTATCGGATATTAAGCATAAATTATTATCGAATTTACGTGAATAAATGACGTTGATTTAATTAGTTTTTGATATATTGACACGCGGATCTCGTCGGACACGTGGCTTAATGAAACGCGACTGCCGGCTTATTAAATCGGACGCTTGCCGTAATGCAATCGATATGTTTCAATTGAGGCGACATGACTTCGTACATGGCAAGCAACGGTGGTCTTGAGGCATTGGCGAGGTCCCAGCGGGTGGCCAAAAATAAATCACCGCGGATCGTAAAGCGATAGAGACGTCGACCAACTTGTTCCCCTTTCTATTTGTTTTCTGTTTTCACGCTTTAATGACAAAGGCGAGAAACAAAGATGAACGAAGGCGCGAATAAGAAAAGACTTGACCCAAATTTCTTGAACGTAATACCAATCGAGTTTTTTCCGATCGGTGCCGTTCGTTATATGCATTTCCATTTTGAAAAATATGCAGTAATTACGAAAGAAATAACGTCGTTAAACGAGTTGATGCATGTGACACACTTTGCGCAAAACATTAATTAATAATTAAACAAATTAGAGAGATCTCGTTTCCCGTGTAAATCGAGAGCAACGACGGGTTACTTAACCGTGTCATTTGATAGTTTAGAAGGTGGCGTGAAAATTGAATCGTAAAACGCGCTAAGTGGCGAAACGAAGATATGTACACGTGGGGTTCGTAAACGCGCGAGGCGCAAAGAGTCGTAAACCATATAATTAACTTTTGCACTCCCTATCTCTCTTTCTATTCGTCGCGTTCGGAAAGAAAGGCGCGAGAGCTACGCGACGAAGAGGGACCGAACGTGTATAATTTGTCGCCAATTAAAACGGTCTGCCTTTTCGCTCCCGCGAAAAAACGTCTTCCTGCGAAAACAGCCGATTGTCGGCTCAGAAAAACGGAGTCATCGACCGTCTGGTGCGGGCGCGAAGAACCGGAAGCGTTTCCACTTCGCAGAGGCGAACGTCGTAATCGCATAACGACATCGTATGATTCTCAGGGGCGCTAACGAACACCCCTCCACACCCATTCTCTTTCTCCCCTTCGACCCCGCCATTACCCTGTGCACGCTGCAGTAACAAAAAATAATGGACGTCATTATCGGTCCGAGATAATGGTCGCGGATGAAGAGGAGAAAGAACGAAAAGAGAGAAAGAAAGAGAGAGAGAAACGAAACGACGATCGGTGCGGATGGATGTGTGGGAGGAAAAAAGAAAATGCCGATCGCGGCGAAAAAGCCCCCGTGCCGAACGACAATCGCACTGTTCCCGGGGATCGTTTCGAGTTTTTGCGACGGGCTGCATTTCAGCACGTCGCGAAAAATCTCGATTAACATAGAATTGAGCGAGAGGAAAAGAAGAGAAAAAGAGAACGATTTTCGGAGTTTAAGATTACTCGGACAAAGTCATTATTTATTAAATATTAAGGGAAAAACTTGAGAAATCATTTTCTCGCGTGAATACGCAAGCATTAAATACATATATTACGTTACAAGGAAGCAATCTGTTTTCCGATAAAAATTTTCGTCTTATCAAAGAAACCGCGTTCTATTCCCCGCGCTCGGCAAAACGGGGAAAAATTATGTGTTTAAGAGTTGATTGTCAGTATTTGTCGCGGAAAAGGCGACAACGACTTGCGCGACGGAATGGCACGACGTCGCGGCGCGAAGTTTCGCGGGTCGACCGGGCGGTCTAACGAGCGCGAAAAAAAAAAAAAAAACAGCGGGACGACAACGCGAAAAGAAGAAACGCAGAAGAATTCGATTTGCGCGTCGCGGCAGCAGGCTCGATTATCGTCGCGAAAACGTCGCGCGCGGTCGCTCGCGTGCGGCCGCGAGCTTAAATTGCGTCCCATTTCTCAGCAACTTTTTCAATTTGTCGCGACTCGGGCAACTAATTACCGGCCGAAATGACTTTTGCCTCGCCGGTGGTAGCTTTGCGCCTGTCCGCAACGTCGGTAGCGACATCGGGCGTCGCCGCGACACGCCGGAAACGACCGATTTTTCGAATACGCGATTGCCGGCGTGTGACATATTGTGTGACGCGGGCCACGTGCGAGTGGCACGTTTGATGCAAAATCAATGGAGAGAGAAAGCGGAACGGAGAAAGAAAATCCACGAAGCGACAGCTTGATTACGTTTACTCGGACTTGGCTGCGCGGGCGAATCGAACGGGAAATTTTAACGCTCGGCCGCGCCGATAACGCTTGCAGGTGCCGTTATCAGAATCGTTACACGCGTGGTATCGACGTGCTCGGTTTTTGGCAATTGATTTTCCGTAATGTTGATTGCGTTTGGAAGTTCAATGACTATGATTAAATTTTGTGCAAATTAAAAACATAAATAAGAATATTGTGTAAGTTTAATATGAATTTCTTTAATAGAGAAAGAGGAGAGTCTCCCTATATTTCACAGTTTTGCAATGTTTGTAAATGATAGTGAAGTTTATCGCTGCGTACTCTATGAGAAATCGAAACGCGAGAAAAATGACGGGTCGTAGTGCGCGAGATACCAGGGAGATTCGAAAAATAGTATCCGCTACGGGCATTAACTTGGGGAAAGGGAGGGAAAGCGAGAGGAGGCGGCTCTCAATATCGATGCCGAAAGTTGACACTTTTATCCCGGCCGGTCGTCCATTCCGGTAGCGCGCCATTGATAAATCGCGGAGGAGCAAAAATCCTCGTCCCATTTCCTCGAGATGATTTTTCATCGTGAGAGATTTGTTGCGCCTGGCAGATGAACGTCCGTTTCTGTCGCATCGTGTCTCCACGCCAAGCTGGACCGCGGGATTTCTCCTCGCAAATAGAAAGGAGAGAGAGAGAAGCAGCGGCGCGAGGCGGCAGCAGCACTCCCGCTAGGCTTTACGTCGTGTAATCTCGGGGACCGGGTGACACGAGGACAGCGAGTGCCGGATAAATTTGTTGGAAAGAAATTGAGGAAAAGAAGAAGATTCGTAAGAAGAGAGAAGCGCACACGTGTCTCGGCGTATGAGAATGAACTGGAAACGCGGATAAACCCGAGCCACTTTTTAAAGGGAAGAAAAAAGAAGGGAAACACATACCGCTCCGCGTATAAATTCTCTTCTCGGGGAGAGGATTAATTTTCTGCAAATGCAAAATTAAAAAAAAAAAAAAAAAGATTGAGGAGCGCATGAAGAATTTCCAAGAAATTGATCGAATTCGTATTTATCAACGAAAAATTTCATTTCAGAGAAGGTAACACGCGTATCGACGATTTTGACGAGAATTTTTTGAAGCTATGAATTTAAATGCTCCGGAAATATCATTTCCACGTTTGCGTTATCGTCACAATTGGCACTAGAATTAGCGTACATTTTTATTTTTCCCGGGATTAAAATGGAAATTGTACTCAGTACGCGAAGTCAAATCCCAGCCCAATTATGGAACTCAACAATTATTTGAGCTGATTGTAGATATAATCCGGTACGATTACTGAATATTGCCAAACACTTCGGGTAATTGCATTAGTAATTTATGATCTATGGTGGCGATATACATTTGCTATAACAATAAAATCGATAATTTTATTTTGCCGCTCGCTCTCGCTAACGAGTGAAGCGCACTTAAGCGACGATTGTTATTTCTACGGGCGCGAGGTGTTTTTATTTTTCTCTCGAATAGCGGCAACAGTACTTCGCTCTGCCTTTGTTAGGTGTAGAATTGAATGTAATTTCATAGAAGACACTCACTCCCTCCTCCTACCTTCCCCTCTTCTCCTTCCCTCGCGCTCTTCCTTCTCGATCGATTTCTTGCTTGGCAACTAGGTCAGCGCTTCCCTGGTACTGCTCGTGTTACGCACGTGTAGCAACACGATACAGGTGGAAAGACGCTAATTTAATTATACACTTACTGCAAAACAGGTAATTTAATTATAATTTATTTTACATCGATAAATTTTTTGTTTCAATTCTACGAGCAAAGACTTGCGAGACAATAACAACTAGAGTTTTTTACGTAATCTCTTTATCTTCCAAGTAAACGAGATCGCTTTAATTAAAAGTGGCAATGAATTATATAAATTAATAGACGTTTGTATTCGCGTTTATCTCAAGTCGCGCCCTTCGCGAACGGAAATCCGTGATGACCGCGTAATCCCCTCCGGTAAGCCGAGGCAAATCAAAAGCGCTCGTATGGCAAGTAAACTGCGACTTCGCGATGACAAATGAAACGCTTAAGTCGGGACATACAAATGGAAATATACGAGAGATGAAATCGCTCCGAGAGGGGAATTACTTTCGCGTTTATTCGGCCGGAAGGGGAGAATGTGAGTGCCCGGGCGAGCACACAATTCCCGCAAAAATCTGATTTCGAAACAATTAGTCACGCGACGATCTACGAATAATCGATTTGTCCTCGCGACCGGCACACACACATACAATATATATGTACGCGTATATCAACCTGCTAGTTGTCAACCTCAATCCAATTTCGGTGGATATTATAACGTAGTATATTACCCCTTCCTGTACTCGTCTCGTCGAATATTCCCGCCGACCACGAAGAGATCGACTTCGCTCGAAACGGCACGAAATAAAGAAATAGTGATCTTCTCATGTGACACGATGAGACAAATCTCTCTTCCTACCTGCCAGTCGGACCAACCTCCGGCACACAGGAAACTTTCAATTTCCGGATACATCGCCCGTGGACAGCATCGAGTAACGCGCGATACAACGTCGACTTTATTGAACGACTTTTCCTTGAGCCTGCAGGCAATCGAATTTTTTTTCCTCCTCGAAAATCTTTCTTCGATCTCTCATAACTTTTCGATCTCGCGCGATTCCTTGGTTTCCACCGTAACGTTTATTTTGCAGATTTCTGTATAGCGCGTTACACATATTTGTTTTTCTTTGTTGCAATCAGATTTTAGCTAATTAATTAGAAATATTCAGTAGATAGGTATGCAATTTGATTTTTAACTCGACAAGTGAGATAAAAAATTTAATCTTTAAATATCTTGAACAAACTTCGAACTGCGAGCATGCACCAATCGGGAAACGTAAAATTCTCTTTAGATTTCACGATATTATTTTCGCATTGTGGGGTTTTTTTTCGAATCGTCAGAGAACGGTCGGAAGAATTTTTCTTCCTCGCAGCGCGCTAACCTAGAATCCAGCATCGTGTTCTCTAACGCCAGGTATTTTCCGTTACGATCTTCGACAACTTCCCCGATCCCATCTGCAACTCCATTTCGTTCCCCGCGTAATGCGTCGCGGTCGAAATTCTCTACGGAGATCGAAAAAAGAAACCGATACAAAAAAAATATAAAGCGGCAACATATCGCGCGCGCGTCGTAGAGATATTTCGCGGACGGTGAAAAAGCACGCGTTTAGGGGATCGGGAACGGCGAAAGAAAAGGCGCGAGGGGTTGATTCGCTCCGGAATGGGACACCAAAGGGATGACCCGGTGGCGCTCGGGGACATACAGGCGGAGGGCGTGTTGCCAACTGCAGTTTCGCAGCGGCGTTCTTCAAATCGATTCCCATTTCCCTGAGAAATGCGGCACGCCGACGGAAGCGCCCGCCCATGCCGGATAGAAACGCGAAATGGAAATTGATAGCGCGAGCGTGGAACGAGACGGCGGCGTTCGCTTCTGCGAAAGTCATCGCGTTAGGGGGGAGAGAGAGGTAATCAATTGCAATTGTATTCCGCGAGCAAAAGACCGCGACTCGTGCATGCTTCTTGAATTTTAGCACAGGAAATTAGCACAGAATCCGCAAGGACGAAGTGACGCTTCATCTAAGATATAAAACTTTTGTTGCGAGTGACACTTGTGTCTGATCATTTACAAATACTGGTGTTTTATTATTTCGAACTCTGATATTTTTATACGTTATTGTGTAATTTTTATTTACTATCTATTTTTATTGTAAGATGCTCAAGTAACCTAAAAACAATTATTGCGGTGCACGTGTTTCACAATCGTTTATGTGCCGAGAGGAAGGCAAGAAACTTTGTTTAAACGTTCTCGCCGATACGTTTCTTCGGCGGACGGTAATGTCTAGATCATTGACGAAAACCGTCGATCGCGGCACAACGCGGGGTAAATTCGTGGCGCGAGTAAACAGATGTCAGTCACGCATAAATGATCGCGCGTCGCTCGTGCGCAACGCGCGTGCACACCCACGTGTATCAATCACCGCCTAGTTTACCGAGTGCTGGCTTGCCAAGTAATTTAATCACTTTTAGTGCCCCATTGGTATTCCGGAAAATCCGGGCAATCGAGTGCAACGGATCCTGCGAACGCGCGCCGATCGTTAAATCATGACTCGTAAACTCGACGGCGGGGGCAGATTTGTCAAAAATAGGAAGCGACATTTTTGCATCTCTTTTGTCCCGCTGGAATCAGCAGAAAATCACATTCGCGGACTACAATAATACCGATATTTCACGAAGAATAATTATTCACGGTAACGCGCGCGAATAGAACAAACTACGCAGTAACTGTCGCGAGTTTGTTAAAAAGTTTCCGCGGTAGGTGCAGTTTTCCCGATGAAAAATCCGGAAAATCCGCAGCAGCGAATCCGATCGCGCACGTGTCACTCCGTCGCGAGTTAAATTATGGCTCATAACTACGCTCCGCATTTCCGATGAGAAGCGGAGACCGTAGTCTTTTCTATTTCCCGCACGCGAGGCGGAGAGACGTAAAGCTTTTATTATTATACCTCCAATTTTCCGAAACACTTAATTCCCTCCGAACGATTATAGATGGCTGAATTTACGCGGACGCGCGTCGAAGTAGTCTCACCTGAAGAGTTGTGACTATAGAGGGTCGTGTTGTGTAAATATATAAAATTGTGTTACAGAAAATAATCAATATTATTGAACAAATATAGAAACGAAATCATACAAACATCCCAGTGAAAAACTGCGGGTCTGCGAAATATTTGTTTTTTTTTTTTATTTATTTTTTTTTATTTTTTTTATGTTTACGTTAGAAAGAAGCAGAATTAAATTCAACAGTTCGCTGTACTGCATTTTATTTAAATATACAAGCGGACTTGAGCTCTGCTCTGTGCAGTCTGAAGTAAACGGATTTATATTCAAATATATCATTCGCAGGTATCGTTTAATTTCCGTCTGTTCAAATACGAAAAAAGAGAAAGAGAGAGAGAGACAGTAGAAAAGCCGCGGAACCCAAGTGTGTACCGCAGAAGCGATCCATCGAACTTACAAACCGCTCCGACAAAACGCGGCGCATTCACTAATTTTTCACGAAAAGATGCCGAACGTTTTTCCCTCCTCGTTTTCCGACTTTCCGAACGGACGACTCCAGCGAAAACCGGCGACGCGCTGCGACGGAAATGAAGACGAGATCGTATGCCGGATAAGTCGTGAAAACTCTCGAAAACTCACGGTCACGCCAATAGCTTTGAAAAGGGTTCCGCGAAGGAAACCGCGTCGCGGAAATTGAATGACGACGCGTCGTTTACAACCCGCGCCGGGGACCGTCCGAGGATCCTCCGGTCGCGATAACGATGACATCGTCATCGCGCGTTGCGATAAAAATTTATGCACTCTCTGCGACTGGCGATGAAATAAGTCCCGGGCGATGGCGATGCTCCAAATGTGATAATGTATCATTTCCCAGCGCGTGTATCGATTCCGCGCTCTGTAAAAAAATTGCTCGTAAATTATATTTCAAAGTTCGAAATCGTTTATAGACATTTTTATATGAAACCCGATAGTCAATGTAATTATACGTGTGTGTATATGTATTACGAAATAAGCACACATGGGTATCGTTTCGGTAAGGATAGTATAAATATAACTTTCATATAATATGAGCAAATGTGATATAAATTTAAATACACATTTTAGAGATATTAATATTATATGTTAACCAATCAGCAATTACGATCGGGATCCAATAGATGATTAAAACATAGTTTATAGCAGCAATATTTAATTAAACACATTTAATACATTTAACTTATATCAGAGTATCAATTTCCGAATAACATTTAGTGAATGTTTAACGAACTTAATTTTCAAGTATCTATTTTGCTACATATTAATAACAAACACACGTGATTGATCGTGCATTTTAGCCGAAATTCCCTATTTGTTACAACGTGAGAAATTTATTTCGCTTCGTATATATAACGACGCTGCTGCAAAAGGGTTAAAAAGACTATATTTTTGCGAAATAGCAGAATTGATGATCTATAATCCATATTGATGTTTATCTACATCTCTTTCCGGCAGTTTGCATTACCAAACAAACCATTATTCATAAGTTTGATCGGCACGTTTGCTCCTGCATCATAACATCCGCCAACATTTTATTATTTTTCATTCCAACGCGAGTCCTCTCGTATTTTACTACTCCCTTCATAGAGAGGACATCAGTATCGTTCTGTCTTTCTCTACTCGCATTTATTCTCGCTTTCTACAACAAACAATTCTTGTCATTTGTTATAAAATTAATATTCCAACATATTTGTGTAAACAACTTTTACTTTCTGATTAAAATATATAAATTATTTATATAAAATTTCTATATAATTCTAGTATAGAATTTTACAATATATTATTATTATTACTATCTTGTTTTATTTTTGCTCTCGATGCAAAATTGAGCTTCATATATTTCAATTTTTAGCGCTGTAATACGAGAGATAAATAGAAATTTTAAAATAATTGCACGGAAAAATCCAGTTTCGACAGACTGGGTTATCAAGCGTGTCTATACATTTGGCAAGCATGTTTGTCATCGAGCAGAGTCGAGAATAATATGATTTTTATTTCTGTTTTCGACGATATTTAGATACTTGGAATATATTTTTGTATTTCTTATTATTAATAAGAAATACAAAATCAGCGATTATTTTTGTTATATCTTGTTATTCTGGTTTGATCCGTTTTCGCAGTCAGTTTAAAATTTTAGACGTCCCATTTGTTTTTACGCGACCCTCTCTTTTTCGAGACAGAATTACAAAAATGTCCGCGGAGAAACGGGCATGAACTACGGTTAAAGATAAACGACGTTGATGAAACCGCTCTTGAGAGACAGAATTACCAAACGCGGCCATAAATTTGATGGGCATGTTTGCTCCCGTCGCGCAAAATCGACCAGAAATTGATCCTTTCTCATTCCAGGCCGCCGCGCCTGCACCGGGCGCTCTCGTATTTCATGTTTCCCTTCATTGAGAACATCGGTTTCGCCGTGTCGCGGCGCTCATCCCCCGCTCTCCGCTTCGCCGCTCTTCGGATGCACGTGGCGGCCGCATTTTTTTCACCCCCGCGTTGCACCGTCGCTAAAATCCATGCAGATTTTTCACGAGGCTCTCTTCGCCGCGCCACCCGTCGGATAAAAAAACCCTCTTCCGACGAACCGCTCTCTTTCTCTCTCTCTCTTCTCGTTCTTTTTCGCGTCATTTCTCTCTCTCTCTCGTACCGCGCCCTTTTTTCATTCTGTCGACGCTGCCCGACGTGGCGGTATGTGAAACGAATTTATAACTGGCGATACGACGGCCAAACCCTTGAGTCGAATACGTCGATTTTAATACCCGCCAGCGACGCCGCGCATCCTGCGTCCCCCTCTTGGTCCATCCCGCCCACGCGCCCTTGTCACTTTCGGGGCAACCCCTCGAATGTCAAAGCGCACCCCGGCCGATCGGCTTTTACCGTGTGGATATTGAATTTATACCGCATATAGAGAGAGAGGGAGAGAGAGACTCTATGGTAGGAAATATGCGGGCATGAACAAAAGCGAATATATATTTTTCTCGGCGATTGAGTACTGCCGCTATTGATAGTACTCAAAGTTCGCAATTTTGTGTTTCACAGCGTCTGCGTGCGTGGCTTTTGGTGCGTTAAGTAGATAAAAAAAGTTCAACAAAATTCAGATATTCTCTGCAATTTAATAAATATTGAAAATTAGACACAAGAAATATTTTTTTACTATGATATATACAGGAAAAAATTGCAAAACATATTTTCTAAATATAGGACACAGATTTCGACCGAAAAAATACCGATTGTCTTTGGTAATCTAAAAAACTTATCAGAGTAACGTCAGTATAGATTCTCTTTCGTAAGCTACACCGATCTCTTTCTGAATCATCCGAAACATCTCGGCAAATATTACAAATTCTGCCGACCGTACAAATATCACAAAAAGCGCCCTCTCTCACTCTGCCGGATATTACGAGCAAGCCGCAAAGATTAAAAGTCGCGAAAGTCAGAGTCAGCAGGCGACGGGAGCGCGAACTGCCACTTTTGTAGTTTTGTCGGCGATTAAAGTGCAGAAGAGAGAGAGAGAGAGAGATCGGTGTCGAGATGGTGGTGGAATTCGCACGACCCGGGATGAAGGCGAGGGAGAGGGAGTCAAAGGAAAAAGAAAAAGATTTGAGGCTCGAGGACGCGTCCTTTTTAAAGCGTGACGACGCGGAAAACCGGGGATGGCGCAACTTTAAATCCAGTCGTCACTTTCCCCTCCTCTCCTTTCTTCTCTCTCTCTCTTCCCGCACCTCTCGCGCGAAGATTATAAAAATTACCCTCCACCGGCTCGCACAATGGGGTCGAGATTAAAAGTCACGAAGCCGGAGTCAGCAGGCGTCGCATCGGGCAGGAAAGCGGAACTGCTACTTTCGCAGTCCGGACGCGGCCGAGCTAAGAAGGATAAAGGAGCTTCGGTGTACTCTCTGGAAATGAGCGGGACGCGAGAATACATAAGCAAGGTGTAACTTTAAATCGAGTCTCCCCTTCGGAATGTAAGACGGGAGGTGCGTGTCTCTAAAAAAAAAACATTGGCGTCGAGTTCGAAACTTGAAAAACCATGAATACATACATATGAAATTTAACAAATATAAATTATTAGGTTGTGAAAAATTTTATTATAGAATATCGTTATATCCGATATGTGACTTGTTGATTGTTCGCAAGAAAAGAAAAAATAATATTTAAGTTTATTGTGAGATAATGAACATAATAAAATTTAGTTCGCTAATGTACGTGAAGCAATTTCTGAGAATGCGCCGTGCGAGTAACTGAAGAAATTCCTATCAATAAGAGTGGATTAAAATTTAGCGGAATAAAAGGTCCGGTCTCTCCGACCGATGATGTGGAAAAAGAAATTCTGCGGGAGAAAACTTGCACTTTCCAAATGAGGATGAAACGCCGACAGAGAAATTTGCGAACGTATATAACTCCTACCGCGCGCGCTGTCGGCTCCTTCTTTTGCGCGGAAACTGTTCAACTTCATTTCTTGAGGAGAGTCTAGATTAAAAATCGAGAAACGCCCGGTCCGTCAAGGGGGAGATTGCACGTTCGAAAGCTCGGAAGCCGATTACGCTTCACCTATTCCAGATATTTTATTATTCCAAGAATATCAGCCACTCGTTTTGAGGAGAAAGAAAGAAGAGGAAACATTTAAACCCCGGGGATCTCGTTTAATTTCTCTTTCGCAGATATCGCTCCGGTATCGTTTTTGAAATTTTTCTTCCCCGACACTTTTGTGTTGCCAGAGACTCTCGCCGCGCGCGTTTCTTGAATTACGGGCTTCTGTGAAAATTCTCGCGAGTCTCGAAAACGTTCGTCGACTTTAAGCAGGATCGCCGTGCACGAAATTACCGAATCGGCCTGCAATATAAAGGTACGATGCGGAAAGCACTAAACCCAAACGCGCCACGCGCTTAGCATAGATATGAATTTCATGCTGGATCTCGCACGGTGCGATACAAGAAATTCTTTCGCATTTCGAAGTATCGAGGAGATTCGCAAATAGAATATCTTGAATTCTCTTTCCCTTGTCCGCGAGCAAGATTCTCTTTTTTTTTTTTTTTTTTTTTTTTACCATCCTTTTCTTTTCCATTTTTATTGCGGCTCTTGTTTTAATTAAAAATAAAAAGAAAAATTAACACATTCGGCTTTCTTTTATATAAATGACCGCTCATTTATCCGTCGAAACGGATTCGCAAATATTCAAAGATAATTCGCGCGACTGTTCTTCGCTGCGAGCGTTCCGCTCGTTGATTTAGAAGGCCGGCTAGTAGGCATCTCTCCAAGCAACATAGTCGAGTGATCCGGTACTCTATTTACGAGCGTGTAAAATACTCTTGATCTATTGGATCATTTAATTTACGTTGCCCGAGCGTAGATTAACAGAAAGTTTGTTACGACATTACTTAGAGCTTACGACAAATAAGAGCACACGACGGTAGTGTGTCTTAAACTGTGTTTACGCATATATTTTACGTTTTATAAAGGAACTAATGTAGTTCTTATTATATCAGAAAAAAAGACCATATGATCACATTGTTACTGTTCCACCACGTAAGCGATTTTATCACTGACTATGCCACAGTCAAATTAAATCACAAGGCAAAAGGTTAATTAATCTCGGAGGTTGAGTTCACTGAATAATGAATAATCACAATGTCGCTCCGCATATATACAAATATAGCGTACTAAATACATATTTTTTATGCTTTTAATAAATTTCTTTGTTTCAAGACAGTTTCTTTCTGAAATCTATATACGAAGAATAAAGAAGCTATTGCGGTGTTCCGTGCTCGTATTGTTAAAGTATACGCTCATATGTATGTATGTATATATTGCGTTATATAGCGAATCTAGTGCATCCAGATTGCATCATCGTTGTGGTATATGGGTCGTTAGTCGATGCGCATAATCTTCGATCACAATCGCGCGACCGGTGGGCCGATTACACCCAAGCTCGGCTTATCGATCCCGCAGGTCGATATGGATATCGAATACGAATCTTGGGGATGATCCTTCCCGGACGCAGACGGCTCGCGAGATAGACCGGAGGCACAATTGCAAGCAACCCAGTTTCGGGAATGAATGGCAAATGAGCGCCCGGGAGTTTCCCCGCGCTAACACGATGCTCTCTCCAGAGGCGAGAGGTCTTAACCCTTTCGCCGCTAAAAACAACTTGATGAATTACATTTACGGAATCGCGAAAACTGCCCGCGGAATTAAAGTACCAAGTTGTGGAACTCTATTCTTACGGGACTTTTGCGCGATATTTAGGGATACACAAATTTACAAAAGATTAAACGTACGTTTGTATTGAAGTAACGTTTCACAAAACCGAAAGTAAATTTCAAACTTTGATTGCAATTTATTCGTGGCAGATTGTTTTCGATTCTTCTCGCAATAAACTAGGACAGTTTTTTGGTTAAACGACAGTTTTGAACAACAAATGCGATCAACTTTGCACACTGACACATATTTTTCTAAACTACGCGTTCGATTGTTCTCGCGTAACGTCATTCATCATCTTGAAATATTATAATTGTGACGTGTCGCACGTGTTTGTGTTGATTAGCGCGATGTGTCAAAAGAAACGTGCTTCGAGCTTCGTTTTTCGCAACATTGTGAGTCATTCGTTACTAACAGCTCGCGTCGAGAATCTCGAAAGATTTCGAAAAGCGCTTGTCGTCGCCGGGGCGCACGATGGCGTTGCGATTTAACGAGCGCGCAGCGATTAAATTAGAAACAAGGAGTTCAAAGAACGACCCAGATCGTGATTCCTTGCTCGTCGTTTGCGGTGAAGTACCCGTTCGATCGATACAATTCGAGGGCCGTAAAAACCGATGGCTTTATTCCACCCGACACGTAATAACCATCGCTATAATAAACGAAAATGTCAGACTATCTGCCATTTTCTTCGAAAGAGGGAGGTTCCATATATATCACGCGCCCGTAAAAATGTTATCCTTTTCGTTCTCGTTATCTCTCCCTTTCTCTTTCTCTCTCTTCCTCTGCGTGCAGTTATTTCGTTATGGCGCGATAATGCATCACCGTAAAGGCTTAAGTTTACGATCGCGGCCATTGCGGTTTTATTCATCGGCGAATAATCGTCTCGCTAAATTTTTTTTATGAATCTCCGTATAGAAGACTCCGCGCAAAACTTATTAACCGATATCCGGAGTAGTTTACAAGAAGGGAGATATTACATAAATTCGAACCATATGCAAAGAATACGCTTAAGAACCATATTATTGATAAATTATAGCTGGTTTAATAAATGGAATACATCCACGCACGGATTATAAAGCAGTTGAGATTTATTATCGATTATTGCACTATACCGCAATTAAAAAAAATATATATGTTTAATTGACCGCGCTTTTTATCTGAAAATCTCCACGAGTGCACGAGTGCGCTATTGAAATAATCTGAGAGCGTGTTTTAAACATACACACGAAAAAATACGAGAGGCCACGCGCGCACGTGTTCGGCCACGATAACATTCATTCGGTTCGAAAATCGCTTGCAACTCTCGCGCGCGTTCTGTTTCAATCGCATAATTGCTAAAACATCACTTGCAGCGAATTTTATCCTGTGGCCGAATCCGCGCAATTAAATTTGGCGTAAATCGATTTTATTGCAACGAACGATAGATAATCGTGTGTATAGAACGTGCGCGCGCTACACACATACCGGTTCTTATCTGTTCACAAAAATACACAGTATGTGTGTTTGTCCCGCGAACGCGCGGTCGATGTCATCGATTCATTGCGCAGAAAATCTCGTTGCGCACGTACGAGCGAACAGATACGCCGAAATGATTTCCATATTCACACAAGCCAACCGGGGGGTTATACAATAAACCTACTTTTCCGAACGTGCTTTCTGCGCGCTCCACTCATAAATAGCGTTTATCAAAGAGATATCGCGCATTCCGATGGCCTTTCAATATATCTGACATGATGTTGATATAATGAACACCCCAGTATATCGGGATAATTTATCGGCTCTCATTTCGCCACTCCATTCAATTATTATACAACCGCTGCGCTATCTGATATTTTTTATTTTCTTGATTTTCACCATTTTGACAATGTATTTTTCAATTTTTAATATGTTTTTCTATTTTTTTCAAATGTGTCTTTCGATTCGCACGCGTAGTTGCGATGATGGTTTTTTCCCGAGTCTTTTCTGCTGGTAAATCGAACAGATTTCATCGTCCAATATCGATCTATTGACATGTAATACGACTGTTACTTTTTTTGAAACAAAAATCTGAAGAAGTTGCCAATGTTTTTTTCGATTTGCTCGCGTTGTTGATTTTTGTAACAAACGGGGAGACGTTCCTTTCTTTTGTGACAAATCGAACATATTTCATCATGTAATTGACACAACTGATACTTTTTTGAACAGAAAAGTCCAAAGAAGCGTGACGCGCTCTCGATTTTCGATTTTGCGTTTGCGAAATAGGAAAGAATCCTTAGGTAAAACTGAACTCTCGTTTCTGTGTAAGTGCGATGAGAACGAACACATCGCGGAATACGGCTTCTCGTCGTTGCATTTTTCAGACAGCGCGAAAACGAACTTTACACGCGAACTCCGACGCTCGCTAACACCGGCGGTGTATCGGCGCAGTCTTATCAATAATAAATGTCGCTTTTATTACGCCCGAACGCCTTCGAAGCGCCGATGATAAAATCGCACTCGTGTACAAACCCAATTTCAAAGCTCTACATCGGTGACTTCTTTTATTTTCAGATGCGCCATCCGATCCAGATGAAGCCAGCCGATAGCGAGAACCGAAACGGTGAGTGAAAACTTCAATTATTTCAATTTTAATTATTTCGGCGCCACATCGAGATGTTCGCGCAAGCTATAATTATATCGCAATGATATTTTGCTGAAGAAAAAAGAATATTTAATCAATTTTTATTAAAGAATTAAATCTAAATTTTGCTTGAACGTTTGTCTCGCGAATTTCTGTAAGAAATAAATTGAAGCTTCATAACGTCTGGTATAACAAGACCTCGACGAATATGGCTGTTTTAATGGCCGCGCTCAATCGTGTTGAAGTTCCGGAACGACTAAGACCGGAATTCCGGGCGAAATGGCATGAGACGGCGGTACAACAACCGAAAGAGTAAACAATACCGATCGCGAAGGCAAGGTTAACTCTCTCTCTCTGTCTCTCCGCGTCGCAATCTCGGCGGAGAATGCAGCTCAAAGCCTGTTCATTAAGTGCTAATTAATTGGCTGAATTGAGGAGCTTGTCGAGAATGCGTAGTCAAAGAAGACATAATCGAGCTGCGAAGCACCGAAGTGGTAGGATGATAAGGTCGACCGAGTGAGTCGCAAGATCGAACAGGAGGGTGAACAAATTTCTCAGTAACAATATGCGAATACAAGACCAGAACGCGATGATGGATCGATGATTTGCGCGCGATGGTCGCTTTATTTTTTAATTTGACTTTTACAAATGACCGAAACTAAAACGTGATTTTTATTTAAAAAGAAAGGTACAAAATAGTAATTCCTCGCAATACGCAAATGTTATTCGTGTCGTAGATTTTATTTGAGTTCTCTAATTTCTTCCGAACGCGTGCCGATGCGACGCATGTAGAAAATTTGAAAACGTCGAAAAGCGTATCGAATGGCGACGCGAAAACCGGCGTCCGAGAGTCAACGAACGCGGGCAAAACGCGCGATTTTTTTACGGATAACTGCGCCGCGTTAGCAATAAAAATCCGACCGGCGTGGCTGGACGGCGAGGGGAAGTGGGAAAGAGGGAGATGCGCGGTGTAACGTAGAGCGTATATAAAACCAGGCACGTCGGCGGGACGACGCAAAACGAATGCTAATGAAATATTAACGACACCCGTCACGTGCTGCGCTCGGCTGGACCCGCTCGATTCCTCTTTCCTCCCTCTCTTTTTCCGTGTCCTTCCTTCCTTTTCTCGCTTCGCTCGCTATCCCGCTTATATCCTTTACGCTCTCTATCCTCCTCGTCTTCTTTTTTAGTCATCCCGTTTCGTTTTTCTCTTTTTTTGTTTCGTTCCGCATAAGAATCCTCCGGAGAGATGTTCGCGCGCGGCCGCTTTTTACATGGGCGGGAGCAACGCCGTCGTTTCGGGGGGCGTCGCGGAGCCGCAGCGGGCGCTACTACGCTTTGCAAATGACGTGCCAAATTGTAATCACGCCAAGATTCAAGCGGCTTTACACCTCGCGTTTAGCGCTAACCCGAAACCTGATTCTGACACTTTGTTTGTTACGGTCGGAGCTTGCGCAGTTGTGCGAACAAGATCCCAGATCGAGTAACCGCGTTACATGGACCGACGCTCGATCCTGTTTACTAGCAGTTAGGCATCAAGCAGAAGTTACTTCGTTGGTTAACCATTCAATCGCGACGGCTCCGCCGTTAAACCCGCGCCGCGATTTTTCGATCGAGTAGTTAGCCGGCGGAATCTCCGAGCTGCGTGCGAAAGCGTGAGAAAGTAATTTAATCGAATCGGCAAAAAGACAACTTGAAAAATTTCTTGGTGGTGAAAAGATGCGTCCGACGATCTAATTACTCGATTTATTAGCGCGCGTAAAAAATGACTGTCTAAACATTTATAAAGGCAAAAATATCCAATCTAAAGGACACGACAAGAAGTTCTTTGCAAGTATTTCTTATTAGTATCAGTTTAATAAATTGATAGATTACGTATGTGCGTGTGTAATTATACTGAAGACCTTATCGAAGTAATAAAGACGATAACGTTACAATGATAATTTATCTCTTATCGCTGATAAGCGCGATCTCGTCTCACTCATGACGGAGCAAACGGAAGTAGGGTAGAAGCGCATAGCGCGCCGCATAGCAAAAGTGCATATATATAAAAATGAATAGACACGACGTGGTGTAACCGGAACCGAGATCAGGCTATTCGTAACCACGCGCACGTGCAATACGGAAAAGGATTTTTCCATATAGGATGCGGGACGTGCGCCGCCATGAATAGCGCCGTTGCGGCTACATGCAAATCCCGGTAAAACGGGAAAATAGTAAACAAGATGAAAGAGAGAGAGAGAGAGAGAGTGAGAGCGTTATCCAAGTATCAGAGTATTATAGTCGCTCTTGTCGTTAGCCGAATTTCGCGAACGCGCCACGTCGCAACTGATGTATAAGCCGAATTCGGATAAAGCAACTCCCGGGCTCGCGCGTGTAAAGAGCGCGAGATTAGTTTGAAACGTGAAACTTACTTTCCCGAAAACACGCGGAGTGGCACAGTGCATTGTGCGCGCGTGTGTACGTGTACGTGCAGTGCGGCGAGCATCGGCTCACAACTAGTGTAACTGCAGTATTTCATCGACTGAAACTGTGGATTTAGTGCATCGTGACGTTTACGAGCATCACTCGATATTTATCCGCTAACTCGGATTGAATTTATTCAGATGATAGTACTTTAGGTAAAAAAAAATAAAAAATAAAAAAAACTAAAACCTGTCGAATGGTAATTGTTATTCGGCAGTTTTTAGTTTTTTTTTTTTTTTTACAATAATATAGTTAACTATCGCGCTAGGCGAAATATTTTTTACAATTTGTTGCTGTTAAAATGACACAGTAAATAGGGACCTTTGTTAAAGTTTCTTCTTCCGCTCTTTTTAACGGAAACTTTTCAAAAAGAGAACGTCGCGCATTTCGTGAGACGAAAGTTTTGCCTTTTAACAAGATGAGACTTTTTCACGCTGGAATTTTATAATTGCGCACAATGGAGGAAAATTACTGCGAATGGGGGGAAGGCAAACTGCGTCTTCCGTCCTATAATTACTCGCGTCAATGACGTGTGGCGGGCCAGACGGTTTTAGCCGGCAGTTTCCGACGGGATGCACGGCCCGATCAAGGGACCGCCTTGTCAAGCGGGAGACAGCCCCGCGAAAAGAAGAAGCGCGAAGAGAGTGAAAGCTTTATTTATATCCGTGACATTCTGTTTATTTTGGCTGACAGAACGGGGCTCGCTCCGGGGGCTTCTAGCCGGTAACGGGTTCTGGTCGAACCCTGCGAGAGTTCCGTCGTCATAGTCCGATTATGTCACTTTGACGGACTTCGATAGCTCGAACAATAATTGCGATCGTATTTCTGCAAGCGGTATAATTATGGTGAAATCAAAGTTTATTATAAAGCAATGAAGATTTCGCGAAAATGACAGCTTTGCCAATTGTCCGAACAGTGACAAAATTTATGCCATTATTATTACGTATTCAGGACTCTCGCGTTATCATTTGCAATTTATGGTTATTAAGTATTACGAAACGTTAGATGAATTATTATTCGCTCACGCTAATCGAACCGTTCGTTAATCACAATTATTAAGAAGATACAATCGTGTGAATCACAAAACAAATTTTGCCGAACTACTGCTGTATGATATTTTTTTCTCTTAAAAAATTCTCTCGCAAGTGAATTATGTATTAGGCAATTGGTTTCATTCCGGACGAGAAATCGCGGACAACCAAAACTTATGCATGCGAATAGCGAAGCGCTTTAATAATTAAAACGCTTTCGATTGACCGACTTCGCCAACTGTCTCACGTTCGATCATAACGTACAATTGGGAAGAAATAAATTACGAGCTGACTTCGCAAAGCGTAACTAACGCGCCCCCCGAGCGATGTTCGAAACGTGTTCGAAGGAAACGTTCCCTGCAATCGTGGAAAATAGCGACACCGATCGGGGATGAGAGAGAAGGGAGAGAGTGGTTAGTCTCTTGCGCCACTGAGCATCGGTGATAAGCTTTATCTTATCGGACGGAGAAGCCCAATGAGTCAGCGATAGCGGTTCGCAAGCGAGACACGTACCTGCCGTAATCGTGCATCGTCTTTCGCTTCGCGCGAATACCTTATCTATTGTTTATTGCGTTCATTGCAAAAACGGCCGTATGGCGAAACGGACGACGGAGCGGCGTTTTGCATTCGCGGCGAATGGCGGGGAGAATCGTGTATTAGCATGCGAAAATACGCATAATATCCACGTGCGCTTTGCGCAGAATTTCCGCCTCGTCATCGCGCTCGACCTCGACGACACATTTTTAATTAAGCGCGGAATATCTTACGTGGAAATTATGGCGAAGACTTGCGGTACGAAGTTTTACACGCGATTATCGAAACGCTCGTGCAATATGCGCCGGATATTCGCAATGATGTCTTTATTAATTTACTTCAAATTATTTATATAATCTCTGTGTGCTTTTTCAGATATATCTTATCTCTTCTCAATAACGAGACGAATGTCTTGATTAATGCAGTTTTTACGAGCTCTGAGATACATTTTGGGGGTACGCGGTCTTTCGGAATATTTAACTTGTTTTGCATAAAACGATAAGATAACGATCTATTCTCGATATCTGGATATAAAAGAAAGAAAATAACATGTAACTCCACGAAATTTTTGAAATAAATTTCTTTTTTTTTTATAAATATCGATTGCGAATCTTACATTATTGAGAGACTATTGTCGGCAATGTGCGATACTACGTATAAGAGCAAAATTGTATTTCGATCAGTGAGTATAGTTTTCTCGTGTCGGTTCTTACGGGTTTTCTCTCGATGAAAAGCCGATGGAGCGTGCAAAGAGAGGACGCGGGAATCTTATTGGCGCGTGCCACGTAACGCCCGCCAGACGTGTGCGCAATATTTTTAAGCCTTTCGAGATAGCGCCCTCAGAGAAGTGCACAACGACCGGATTCTCTCGAGTGGCTGTTTCCAGGCACGGGCCGGCGTCGTTCGCCTTCTGCGCGCGGCCGATAAACATCCGGTGAATCGACGTTCGCAAAGGAACGGTTGTTGCAACATGCGTCAAAGGAGAGCTGCGCGCAAGCTTACGATACTATCCTTTGTTCTTGTTTGTCGCGGCGAATTCTACGCGATATCGATTCCCGGCGAGCAACTTTCAATTGATTTTCAACACAAAAAATGCTTATTACATGTAAATGTTTAATAAGCATTACGTAAATATTTACTAGTAATAATATTATTCCAAAAGACATAAAGATAACGTTCTGCGCAATGACTACTAGCAAATTTGCAATGAAAGAAAGAAAAAAGCAATTTGAGAGCGTTCTTCTAAAGCAGAATTTTTGCAAAGTACGACGTAACAAGTAGCGCGGCCAAAAATAGAATCTCTGCGATAAAATACTCATTGTGTTCGGCTGTTGCTTTCCGGACTTGTTTCATCAGTCGCCTCCGACCACTTTGAAGTTTCCTGAACGCTTCGGTAGAGCGGCACGCACCGCGACCGTTGATCTGGCGCTAACGAGAGTCTATTTAGACCTTTGAATATGCATCGAGCGAGCGCGCGAAGTGCGCGGAAAGTAGATCACGAGGATCAGCGAGTAAATAGAATCCTACTTCGGTAAGCTCTCTCTCTCTCCGAGCTGCGACTTCAAATCGAAGTTTGTTGCGCGATGTTATACTTTGCGGGATTAGCAGTCATGTATGTCTAAAAGCCGAATATTTAGGACATGCTCGAGAGAACCTGATTAAACTTGGAATATATTTAATTCTAATGCGCTGTAACCCTGAAGTTGTTAAAATATCTTAAGAGAGTGAGAGAAGCGTTCATATTTTGCATCAAATCAAATTGCGATTTCCTGTTATTTATTTAAATGCGCTGTTTTTTTAATTTTTAAAAACTATAAAAAAACTTTGAAAATATATAATTTTCAAATAAATACAACAACCTTATAAGTTAATGTATGTTTACTTAAAGCTTTCAAAAAACACAGATTTCGGAAACTTATTGAAAAATCTGAGAGAAAACAAACGCGCGCGCAGCACATGTTCGTGTCGCCTCATATAATTCCGAAACGCTAAATGTTCAAGTGCTAGACTGTAATGACAAATTTAGCGGGTCGTGTCTTTCGTGATAATGCGCGGCAATGCGTTTGGCGATGCGAGTGCACATCGGGAAACCCGAGTCTGATCCGTATAACGGGTAATCCGGCCGTGCGATTAAAAGCGGTTGTATGCAGTGGCGTGACCTATTGCGGACCGACAATGCGTGTCCCCGCATTTATGATTCGGGATATGCGTTTGGCATTCGTTCCGCGCGTCCGGAGAAATATTTTGGCGTAGCACAGCGCGCGTTGCTCGTGTAATCACTCGACGCGCGAAAATGAAGAGCGCAAATTCGAACCTTGTGTCGCCCCGCCAATAAAAACCGCGGTTTGTCACGCGACAGCGATTTTTTTTGCGGCATTCTGACCGCTCGAGCATAGATTATATATTTTTGTTACGCCCGTAGTACATTGAACGTGCGCGCCACCGATATGTCGACCCTGCGTCATCTCGTTTTATACTCCGTTTTTTATCCCAAAGTAAATGTTTTTTAGCAAAATGCAAAACGCGAAAATATATTGTTTAAGTATTTTTTACATACATTTTCAATTAGAGTAGTTTCCTTACATATGTAAATACTTTATTATAATTATTTCTTTATAATAAATATTTGACAGTGATATTTGTCCGGTCATTGCAAAAATATTATTCGTGAAGTTACTACGAACGGAAGACTATGTGTTGAAATATCCTGAATTATTTAAATTCTCTGCTTTTGTAATGTCACGTAATAGAAACACGTACAGATGCTCGTCGAAATAGACGGGCGCGCGCGATTCGATTTGTATAATAGCTAGAAGATTACACCCAATCATGCGCTCGTACTGGCAGCTTCAATCCAATGCGCGTGCAGCGGAGAATGCGTGTCTCCGCATGTTAGAATCGAATACATCTGGCATTCGTTCGAGACGAAATACCGGGAAGTCATGTAAGGCTACGTTTCTTACGATACAAGAAAATCGTAGCTGACTCGAAGCTACTGATCAAACTTTAAGAAAAAATCGAAGCAAACGCGAAAAACTGTCTAAAGAGAAAATTTTTGTCTTTGCGTATAGAAACAAAAAAAA